>CAKAOH010006336.1:49311-98517 GCA_916701665.1 Sebastiscus tertius
AGAATAAATATTGAAAAACATTAAGGTGTCTGTGGACATTATAGGCTATCTCTGTGTGGCAATGTACATGGGAAAAAAAATGCAATCTGCAGGATAGCAGTCAATCAGTCAACATTTATTTGTATAGCCCTTTACAATAACCAAAAGGTACCTAAAGTGCTTAACATTAATATCAAGAAATAACAGGAATAAAAACATAACATATCATAAAAAGGTACATAAAAAGCACATGAAAAAATGTCACAGTGCTACTAAGTATTAAAAAGCCAATCTAAATAAAAAAGTCTTGAGCTTAGATTTAAAAAGTACTAGGTCAGTGACAGTGCGTATATCTGGGGGTAACTTGGTCCATAGTTTAGGAGCAGCGACAGCAAAAGCACGATCACCCCACAGGTTGGTTTGATTAGTCAAACAATATTGTGTGGTTGAATACCTAAAATCCATCTACAGTGGAATATACATACATACAGTGGAATATGTATGTATGTATATTCCACATATATATATGCTTCTTGTAGTGGAGCTTTTCCTGAAATACACTGCAAAAAATGCAGTTAATATCAACTGTAGTTGAAAGCTGGTTAGAGCTCTAATAGTGTAAACAGACAATCTTCAATCTTTTGAATCAAATGTTGGCCTATCTATGCATTTATATTAATTATTATAGTATTACAGACTAAACAAACCTAGAATAAATGTTGCAAACATTTAAGGTGTCTGTGGACATGCACACAAACACTGACTAATCAGGAAGCTATTTTCAGCTTTGACATGTCGAGGCCTCTCCTAACAGTCAGCACTGAGCTGAGTCAGGTCTATGTGGTCTGATTTGACCTTTCACCCTTTCCTCTGGAAGTACTGTGTGCTGTCTGATATGTCTGTTTGATGTCATATTCATAGGCTATCAGTGCAGTCGTAATCTGTCCAGGGATCTTTGGAATTCACTGAAGGAACAGTTTGGGGAGATACGCTTATTTGCTTCCTTGCAGAGAGTTATTAGAAGAAGATTGATACCGCTCTCTTGTCTGTCTGTTGAATAGGAAGCTGGAGACAAGACTCCCATAAAAACCCCAACATATCATTTCTACACTTTTTTTTGTACAAATTAAACAAACAAGATATAATGCGTTAATTAGGGAGCTTTAGAGCTGTCATGAAGAGGATTTATGCTAAGCTAGCCGATTAGACTGTTGTCAGGCTATTAAATAGGCGTTATCAGTTGATACCCCATTGATGTGGGTCAAAACTGTAGGGGTCAGCTACACCCACCAGTAGGTCTTATCATCTAGTCGCATGGTAGATCACCATAAGAAGGTATAAAAGAACACGACAGCAACAAAACACAGGGTTTTCACCCGGCAGACCGGAGTTTGCATCCTGTCTGAAACCAACAATATGTAGTTGTCTTTGTGTCCGTAGTTGTTTTAACCCAAAACTCGGTGTTTTTCCCTAAACTTAACTAAATATTTTTTTTACCTAAACCTAAAGAAGTTGTAGTTTTATTGCCTAAACCTAAAGAAGCTGTAGTTTTTTTTACCAAAACCTAAAGAAGCTGTAGCTTTTTTTACCAAAACCTAAAGAAGCTGTAGTTTTTTTGCCTAAACCTGACTGGGTTTTTTTTGCCCAAACCTAAAGAAGTTGTAGTTTTGCTGCCTAAACCTAAAGAAGATATAGTTTTTTGCCTAATCCTAAAGAAGTTGTAGTCTTTTTATCTAAAGCTAAGGAAGCCCTTTTGTTAGTGTTCAAAACGTAACATTTCATGCAGTTTTATAGTGTGTTGGAAGTTTCACTTTCACTTTTACAATGTAGTAGGCGTAGTAGGCCCCTAATGACCCACATCCATGGTGCTTATAGTGACTGATAACGCCTATTTAATGGCCCGATAACAGTCAAATCGGGTGGCTAAGCTTCATATTAAATGGACAGACCTGAGTGGTATCAATTTTCTCATTTAACTCTCTGTAAGAAAGCGGAAAAAAAGTATATTCCAAAATGTCAAACTGTTTCTTTAGGAAAAAGAGAGTATGAACTCATTCAATGCTCTTCTTACTAGCTGGCAGAGACCTGTATTATAATCTCATCATTTAATGGATGCATTATGACCTCAGTTAGTGCTAAATATAGATAAATACCGGAATATTTTTGAGTTATTGACTAACAAAAGTATAACCAGGTTTATTTTTAGTTATTGCGAAAAAATATGACCCCCTATGCTGGGTGTTTTTAATACATTATGCAACACTTTTCAGCTGTGATGCTGAGAGCTGGGAAGTTGCGAAACTCAACACTTTGCCTCTGCGATGCCGATGACGGCGACGATGACGACAATACATCTATTAACAGAATGGTGTCTCATTATCTGTATTTTGTGTCCACGCGTCTCCGTTATGTCGTTCAGCGGTAGTAATACATGGCTTCATTGTCAGGGCGAGACATACAGAGGACAGTACGCCTCTGTGTTCAGACAGACAGAGCTCTTATTGCAGACGTTTGCTTAGACTCCGGTTATTTTTTCCCCCTCTGGGCATTTTGTTGCAGATTGGAAGTTTATCTCATTTTTCTCTAAATTCAACCAAAACACCAGTTCAGGGAGGAAAAGAAAGCTGTCATCTTGCACAGTCCTAACCTTTAACCCACTTCTGCATTTTTTAAACAAATTTCTTCATTAGTGAAATGTCATTATACTGTTACACTGAATCTGAGCTGTGTTGTGTTGCTGCTGGCAGAGCAGCAGAGCCAGTCAGTCTCTCTGTACAAGTGAAGTATCGCAGAATATTTCATGTCATGCCATTTACTTTGGAATATGTGAAGTTGTCTTGTTTCGATTGAAGGTATCCCACTTCCTCTTCCCATCACATGAGGATGATGCTTCACAATAATAGTCACGATGACTGTGTCGATGTGGGACTTTGTTGCGCAAAACGGATATAATTAGAGTTTGATTGATTATTGAGGTGTGTGATGTCTCGTCATGTCTACTCCCATGCTGTTTCTAAGTATAAAATATGAAGTGTGACAAAATGTCATTTTAGCTTTTTGAAGATATTCATTTATCAGTGTGACAGAGCGCTCAGACGACGTGCCAGACATTTTGAGCCAAACATAGACGCGAGACAGACGGTAAAGCTCGTCTTATATGCAGTGTAAATAAGCTGTGTAAATTTAGCACTTGATGTGTTATATCTGAAACTGGGAGTCGAGGGATCATTATGTGCAGGCTTACTTGGCACGCAAAGTCAAATTGAGGCTGAAAATCTTAGGCTCTCTCTATAGCACGCGGCAAATTGTGACAGAAGCTGGATATTTTTCAAAATGTTCATATGAATCCAGATATTATCTCAGAGTTTTTACATCAGCAGCATCAAAAAGAGACTCTTTACTATGCTAAATGTAAACTTGCTTATTTCTTACTAACTTACTTACTTACTTACTTCATACGAGCCAAACCTTTGAAGTGTAATATTGTTTAACCGCGCCGGTGCCCTCGGCCAACTTAACCTTTGCCAGAGGCTCTAGCTGGCTCAGTTTTAGAGCTAGAGTGAAGATACTGGTATCATAAATAGATAAATAACTCTCCAAAGTTATGCTAAATCTTGGCGAGGAATAACAGGCATGGCCATTTTCAAAGGGGTCCCTTGACCTCTGACCTCTGACCTCAGGATATGTGAATAAAAATGGGTTCTATGGGTACCCACGAGTCTCCCCTTTACAGACATGCCCACTTTATGATAATCACATGCAGTTTGGGGCAAAAACCATGTCGTTTTTTTAATGCAGTACAAATGTGTTATTTTCGTCTATATTCGAAAATGTTGTATTTTAATATTTCTGCATACTGGGGTCCCTAAACAGTCTTGGAATTACATGAATTGGGTATCACTGTAAAACTGAGACTCTTGTAGATCCGATGAGCCCAACTGTATTCATGTGTGATGATGTTAATCTCCATAGTAGCCATTTCATATAGTGAGACTATTTTCTGAAACTTGACCTCACTGTATAAAATGACCTGTGGTGACCTCTAGGATAATCACAGCCTCGTGAAACTTTACAACCACAAACTAGAGACCTAGGGCGTTCAGAGGAGGTATGGCTTTCCTAGGTAGCTTGACAATAAGGGGGTTTCTGAACAGTTTCCAGTGCTCGCCATCCAATCGCCAAAAAAGGCACTTCTTGTAGAAATCTCCAAATGTCTAAAGTTTTTGATACCAAATCACAGTATGACTTTTTCTATGGTGTTCCTCAAGGTCTTGGTGTCTTAATGTGGTATTTTTGAGGGATTAGTGATATTTTTTATTAATTCTCAAGTGGTAAAAAATGGTTACATTTAGCACCAAATCTGTTTAACAAATGGTGTCAACCCCAAAATTGCTGCAACAACTTATGAGACTTAATAGAGCATGGGAATGACCATCATATACTTCTATCATAATATTCTACGCTCTTATACACTTTCAACATATTTTTAAATGAATGAATGAATGAATTAATAAATTATTTATTTATTTAGGATTTATGACTAGAACAACTTGACACACAGTGCTGAGCTGCATCTCAAATTAATCTTCAGGTTACCAGCTTTCAGATGGTATACACGTGTCATTGTACACCACCAATGACAACTTTCAGTACTTGACAGGTTGCTATGGATGAAAATCAGTCAGTATGTAGAAAGTATCGAGGTTAAATACTCATATTTCAATATGGCTGCCTTGGTAGAAGACATATCACTTAATACAAAAATATTGCAATATGACATACATGGTTATTGTACCTTTATAGTAGGCTGCAGCTTGTCTATAAACTTGTATCAAGATTTGTTTATGAAATTGGCAATAGAAAAATAATGACATTTAAATCTGCCTGCGACAGAAAGCTGAGTCAGAGCTGGAGGGCTATGAAAGTCAGCGTTGGGAACGGCCTGTTCCCATGGGGGAGTCCCAGACAGAGATGCCTGAGGGTGAAGGGTTTCATCCATGATCTAAGAGAGACAGGTGTTGCTTCACGAGTATTAATAATAGCAATATGTGATCTTTGTCAGCCTCTGTTGGTGACCAGTAGGGACTGCAACAACACTGAAAACACTTCCTAGGTCACATCCTGCCTGATGCTAAACATTGTAGAGCTGTAACTACTATTTTCTGAGCTGGTTCGTCTGCAGAATGATCTAATGAAATTGGTCTGAAAAATAGTGATAAATGACGTGCAAAATATCCCAGAGATCCAATGCGACGTTTTCAAATTGCTTGTTTTGGCCAACCCAGAAGCCCAAAGACACTCAAAAGCAGAAAATCCTCACTTTTAGCTCTAAAATGATGTGATCATGAGTACAATGACCCATTGCTTTCTGCCAGCTTTTGTGAGAGCCTGCAGCCTTGCACGTCCTCCACTGCTGAGCATTTGAAAAATAAAGATATCAGTCAACAACTCTCTAACAATCAGATGAAGCTTGTGTGATCTATTTATTAAGATCTGGTCAAATGAGGAAATTTAAAGCGTTTGGGTGCATTTTGAATAAAGAACATATATTCAATTTTTGTTTTGTTGACATTTTGGTTGACATTATGCAGACTCTATGAGGAGGATTTGTTTTTGAGTTGGACTAACCTTTGTGGCAATTACAAAAGAATCAAACTCACCAGACGTAAAACTGGGAATACGTAGTCCGGCCTAGAGTTGATCTCCAGTCCTCACATCTCACAGGATCCCTTTTTTCTTCACATGGATAAATGTGAATAAATAAATAAAGAGCTCAATGCGTTTTGCCATCTCCCTTGTAGGCAGCCATGGATCTCACATAACTCCTCTGTCTACCTCCAAAAGCATGTTTCCTTCTCCCTGCCCCAAACAATTCTCTTCCCTTTGTTCTCCAGGCCTCGCCCCCTCACACCTGTGATCAACAGACCACCTGACCAGGGTTAGCCACAGGAAACTATACATGGCAAACAAGTAAAAGCATGGAGGACAAGGATAGTTTAACTTTACCAGGGCTTTTAGTATTAAACCATCTAATTTATATGCTCTTACCCTCACAGTTGAGGTGGTCACAACTCTAAAAAGGTCACAAAAGGTCACAAAAGGTCACAAAAGGTCAAGAAAAGTCACAATCAGTTACATGTGTTTTTTTTCATGGTTATTGTGTGTGAAAGATCGGGGCTCAAGCACTTTTTTTCAGATGTGAACTGTTTCCTTTACAATGTGAGAATGTGTTGGTTGTAGGTCTGTTATTGTCACATTCAAGGAAAATCAAGGAAAAATCAGCCTTAAGAGTTTCGGGGAAAAAGCTGCTTTGTTGTGTTTGTACAACGTCCTTATTTTCATGAAACTGGAAACCTTATGGAAAGTGTATGAACTGTCCTCGGATGCTCTGTTTTATCCGTACTGAAGCACAGAGGGGTGAGAGGGGAGTATAGGAGCAAGCAAAGGGCCGTCCTTCTGGAAAGGGAATTATGAAGAAGGGCACGTAACGTAATTACAGAAATAAGACCCGGCAAGTTCAAGTTATCCCAACCGCTCCTGGCTTCCTGGAAAGGACCTGATTATCTCTTTGGATGCTTTAACAGCTCACCCTGCTTTGTTTTGCTCTTTACCAGAGGGGCAGGTTGAGCTACTTCTCTTAGAGGAATTTAGACTTTCTCAAACTGATTTTATGCTGGGTTGGACATATCTATATTTAGATAGTTAGATGTTTTGACCCTTTGTTGGAAAAAAAACAAGACATTTAAAGATGTCACCTTAGGTTCTTGGAAATTGTGATATGCATATATTTTTACCATTTTCTGACATTTTATACTAATAATTGAGAAAATAATTGGCAGATTAATCAGTGATGAAAATAATCGTAAACTGCTGCCATACTTGCATCACACACTTTTGTGTCATGTGATGTATGCACAGTACATATGACATCAAACAGATAGGGACATATCTACATTTAGATGTGTTAAGCAATAAGATTTATTAATGTCAATCTCTTAATTATATGACTTTGTATCTATATGCTTTATACTTCATACAGATAAATAATTGTCACAAAAAAAACACCTAAATATAAATTTGTCCATGTCTGTTTGATATTATTGTGAACTGCACAGTAAATTGCACTAAACAGTAACGCGTTATGCAAATATGCATGGCTTCAACTGACAATATTAATATTTCATTGTTTAATCTGCCAATTATTTTCTTGAGTAATTGTTTAAAATGTTGGACATTTTGTGAAAAATGTGCATTACCATTTCCTAAAGCCCAGAGTGACGTCTCCAAAATGGTTTAAAAACCCAAATATACTCAATTTATTATCACTTCAGATAAATGTTTATCGTTTTTTGCTTGAAAAATGATTTTCTGTCATTCAATTAATTAATTAATGGACGAATTCTCTCGGCTCTAGATACAAGGCTATATTGGTTTGGCCTGTCAGCTGCAGGACGCACAAGTTTTATCGTTTGACACTATGCTGCGTTGGTTTATTTGGTGATGTTGACTGTTTTTCATGCAGAAACTGTGTATTTAACTAGTCTCACTTACTATATGCAAATACAGAGCTTGTACTCAGAGTAGGTTACTCGGTTCAACTATTGTACCTCGCTGTAGTTGTTTGTACTGTTATTTTCTTCCCTCTCTCTCACCTCCCCCTGGCTGCAAAGCCTACAAAATTGACGGTTTAGACTTGACACCTGCATACAGATGCTTCCCATTATCACTGATTTGCTTGCTAGTATCTCCTGGGGGGTGATGCCAGCTGCAGCACGCGGGGGTGTTGTGATCAGCAGGGGAGTGCGAGCGGATCAATGTGCTGTCATGTAGGGTCGTAATCACCGAGCTGAGTTCCAGCTGAGAGGTTGTGTAGTGTAGTCAGCCGGGAGGGCCTGATCTACTCCGCACCTGCAGTCTGGTAGAGACGAGCAAAAGGAGACTCGATCATCACTAGCAGCTTGTTGCAGGACGGTGTTTTAGCAGTGTGCCATTTCTTGGCTATACAGTCTAACATGGGATTAGTTTGTCCTTTCTCATTGTTCTTACACTGCATATCCCTTCACAGTTATGTGATATTCACAACTTATTGTGTATTTCCACTTTTTTTCCCCACACTACACAATTACAGAATGATATGTGAACGAAATTGCACTGAGCTAAGAGATGAAAGAGCAGCCCCCTGGTGGGAGAGCAGTTAAGGGCTTGAATGGCGATTTATATCTGGATTTCAGTGGTTGTTATTTATATAATTTGGGGTATGATTTTCTGAGATATATAAACCTAATTTGAAGATATTTGAATCAATCACAGTGTGCTGTTCAAGTTTTTATACCGTTATATTTATACTTTGTATATCACCATGTATTATGCTAAAAGTAAGCATGCGTGTGTGTAAATGAGCTACTCACACTCAAATCCTCACATTTGAGAAGCTGGAACCAGCAAATGTTTGGCTTTTTTTGCTTAAAAAATGATTAAACAGTAAATCAATTATCAAAATAGTTGCAGAATTTTGATTTTCTAATTCATGAAACGACTAATTGTTGCAGCTCTACTGGACACAAGATGTCTCATACTTCACTGAACAGTCCATCCCCAGTCAGTGTATGTATACTGGAGGCTTCAAGTTTCCACCAAAAATAGTTTTGAATTTTCATTTTTGAATTTTTTATTTCATTTTAGTTTTGACTTTTCAAATTAATTTTAGTTCAGTTTTCGGAGCATGTTTATTAAAAATATTTTTCACTGCTTATTTTTTATTTTAGTTTTAGTCTACTAAAATAACCTTGGTTTCCACTAAATAGTTGAGATGGCACAAATCATGCATGTACATAGATTAAGGTGAGCACAGAGAAACTTTCCCCCTTCAGCAGATAAGTGTAAAAACAGCCTTCAAGCATCAAAATCTGCACAAACATCATTCTGCACAGTGAAGTAAAACACATTTTTGAGAGGAGCTGAACTTTTAGCTAATTTAAAAACAATTGCATTATCTGAGAAATGCATCACAAAGGTGGAAACAGCACTGAAAAAGTTGACATTTTGGATACATGCAGTGACTAAAAGTTGTCTGCAGGCCTTCCACTGAACGGTGACGACACATGTCTCCAAATGAAACAGTATCTGTGTGGTTTTAAAGCAGCGTGTTGATGGGCAGTGTGTTTCCAATGGGAGCATGCCTTGTCCTCTGCTGTTGCACTGGACGGGGCTGGTCCTCTGCCTGGGACTCTGTGTGGCGATTGGAGATTTCAGGCCGGGCCCCGGAGCCTCCCCCTTCTGACACACTTTCAGCGCTGCGCCACCAGCATGACTTTCATTGCTCTCCAAGGGCGGGTGGTGCACCTTCAGGAAAAAACAAACAAATATGGAGGCCGTAGGAGTGCAAGTGTACAGACCCTGCTCATTTGACCGTTTGTGAGTATGGTGCCTCGGCATGCTGGCGTGTGTTAAGGCAGGATTTTGGAGTGTTTTGGTGTGTGTAAAACACTATTATGTACACATGAAGGACATGCACAGAGCTATGTGTGGGAAGTATATACAATCATAGCTTTAGCACGGTTCTCCATGTGTGTTTTGTGTTAAATAGTTTTGGCTTAAACTGGTTCAGGTTAATAGTCAACATTATAATTAGTTGTTTGTCAAACAAGCATAGACTTGATTGCAGTTGGTTATTGATTTTTATTGAACACCTATAATGATTTTGTGTGACAAATGATACTCACCTTTTTTGAGTGATCACAAAAGGAGTTTGAAGATGTTTGTAACCAGTGGGCTACCCCCGGGTCAGAGAAGTGAAGCCAATGCAGAAGTGCCTTAAACTTGCATTCTTTCTAATAGCCAGCAGGGGGCGACTCCTCTGGTTGCAAAAAGAAGTTTGATTGAATAGAAGTTTATAAGAAAATGAGCCTACTAGTCACTTGATTTATTACCTCAGTAAACATTGTAAACATTAGTTTTATGGTCTCAATTGCTAGTTTCAAGTCTTCTTCAATACAGCATGATGTTCATTTAGTAAATTATGGTCTAATTTAGAGTAAAATAGACCATAAAGTAGGGTTTGCTTTAGCGCTACTTTGGGATTGACAGGTCGCTACCACGGTGTTGTCCGGTCTGAGATGTGGTCCATGTTTTTGTGTCTTAGGCCCCGATCACACTGAGACGCATCGCTCGCAAAACCATTGTTTTCCTGTGGTGCGGCACGCCTGGCATGCACTTTTTTCTTGCACCGCTTTTCTAGTGGTTGTTAGATGGGAATAAAAGTTAAAATATTCTCAACTTTTCAATGCTCCGCACCGCTCGTCAATGTCACACTTGATCCAGGCAGCCAATCAAATCAAGCAAGAGGCGGGCTTTACTACTTCACCACTTCCTTCCTCTTGTTTTGATTCCAGTAGATGGCATCAAAACTTGTGGGAATTCCTTAACAGCTAGCTAGCTAGTTAGCTGTTGGACTGTAGTAGAGTTGCTTAGTATGTGAGAGGGAAGGGGGAATTCATACCTCATGTCGTGATAGTTTCATTGCTGTCTTTGAGAGAGAGAGAGAGCGCACATTTCTGTTATCACATTTGATAGCCCGGTTAAGATCCACAAGCGCATGAGCTCTTTTACCCGAATCCTTTGGCCAAGGGGTGTTTTTGAAGCGACACGTCTCTGTCTGATTGAGGCCTTACAGCGTTTGGTTGTACTTAGCTTCAACCTCTCATGTCACTTCTGGTTGCAAAAAACCAAGATGGCGACGGCCAAAATGCCAAACTCAAGGCTTCAAAACGGCAGTCCACAAACCAATGGGCGACTCATGGTGACTACGTCCACTTTCTTATTTACAGTATATGTTTGTAACAGTAAAATGAATAAGTTCTTAATATAATGCCATTAGTTTTTAGATAAGGATGCTGTTATGCCATTATTGTTTATTAGGCAGAGCTATTAGCTCCAGCACTAACTACAGTAATACCATCAGCAGTATTAGTGGTGCAGTGTGTCTGTTCTGCACATTAGTTTTCCTTTAACAGTTCAGTGTTTTGACTCTGATCACACCTCTGTCGCTGCACTGAATATTGTCGCTTGCCATCTCTTCTCTCTTGATGCAGAGTTACTTCATTTCCCTGTTTGCTGTGTGTCACTAAAACCTATATCAAAGACGCAGCAGCTCTGACTGTTTGACCAATGATGGAGGATGATGGAGTAGCATAGTGAGCAGAATCAGAGGAATCATGAGTTGGGTGGGTGGGGCTCTTCAGCACTGTACAGCCATTGTTTTTTTGTTGTTTTTTTCCTTTGAGATACACACAAACATGAGAGGAAGTGCACACACACACACACAAACACACACACACACACACACACAAGAGTGAAAAGGTTAAAAAGGACAAAAGAGCTTTTTATGTGTTCAGTGTTTGGCAAAAAAAAAGCCACCAAACAGTCGAAAAGAAAGAAACAGAAAGAGAGAAAAGTGGAGCTTTGCTTTGTAGGGAGGATTTCTGGTCATTCATGCTCACACACAAACACACACAAGTAAATCTGATAATCAGGAATGTATTCAAGAAAATCATGAGGTGGCTACAACTCTCAATAGATCTCCTCTATTTGGAAACAGATTGGGATTAAATTTCAGTAATCATCAAAGTGTAGCTAAACTATTCAGACCTTTGATGGGGTTGATATTGTAAACTTTGTGACATTTAACCTGACAGATCCGTCGACATGGCTGATTTTACCGGCTGATATTAGCTTATCACAGATATATTGATGTTGATGTACAGTATGTGCCGGCTGATAACAACAAGAAATAAGAAAATTCAGAAAAAACAAAGATTAGAAAACAGTGTCGCCAGTTTTTGTCCACCAGAGAGTGCTGATAAGTTGATATTATAACTGTAAAATCATGTCCCGCCCAGTACATGCTACGCCATACTATGAAATACTGTACAGATATACATAGTGCCCACACAATGAGTCCTAATAACTTTGGTGATCCTGCACTTTTTCTCTAGCGCCACCAGATCATGCTTTGGTCTATGACCAACTACATCCAAAGCTAACAATATTCCCCTTAGATGTACTTTTTGTTTGGTGACAGTTAGCAAATGTTAGCATGCTACCATGCTAAACTAAAATGGGGAACATGGTGAACATTACAACTGCTAAACATGTTAGCATTGTTAAAATGCTGGTGTTAGCTGTGCATTATCTGACATACAGTATGTTTTAAGCTTTAATTACGGTAAATATCAGAGTTTGCCTTAAGAAAAATCTTGTGTCTGTTGGGTTAATGTCACGATGTCTGCCTTCCAAAGCCTCACAACACTGTGATGTACTCCCTTTAAAATGTCCACTTTATTATTTATAATTATTATATTATCATTCTAAAGTCAAGGTGAAGGGAAATGTGTGAAATGACAGGTCAAGGTGCAGCTAGTAAGAACGCTCTCTTGGATTTGTTTACTTAACTCAATTTCAATGCAGTGGATAAAATGGATTATTTGTGTTATATTTGCAATATATAAAATTTTGCGAAGCAGTGTGGGAATCTGTATAGTCTGATTTTAAAGAGACGATGGGGTCCATGTGGTGAAAAACAGCAGGTGTGTGTCTGTGGAGACAGAAACTGGTGTATCGTCTCTTGTGCCTGGAAGCACTACTACGCTTTCAGGTTGTTGTTTAGGTGACGGAGAAGTTATTTTCGCTCAGATTGCCTAAGGGTAATCAGACGAGTCAATGTCAAAACTATTAAAATTCAAACTGTATCAGGCATAGCCTGTCAGTGAGATGTGTAAACATTACATTTTTACTACACTTTTATCCACCTTGATAAAAATAAACTTCCTCAAGTTCAAACAGAGGACAGACAGATTGTTAGCGGCGGCTACTACTCAAAGACGCCCTGTGGAGTTTTATCGTAAACAAACAAAAGTTTATGTTTACATACATTGTTTCTCACCAGAGCACATTGTGTGCATCTTTGAGGTCTAACAGACATGTTGGATGTATTTCCTTCCTCATAAAACATGTGCAAAGCCAATATTTTTGAATATTTGAAATTCTGCAGTGTTTATATCCATGTTTGCTGACTTGCAGTCTTCTTCTTCTTCACTGTTTTTGTTGGTGCGTTATCGCCGGCAACTCCTCAGCAGCAGAATAGCACGAAACCAAAGACAGGATGTTAATCGCGATGCCTACATGCTGGAACGACACAAACAAAACGAGGACCCACTTGTAAAAACTCCACAGGGTACCTTTAAGTAAAAATACACAAATATTAGCATCAAAATAGATTAAAAGTAAAAGTACTTATTATTTCAGAATAATATATATTATATCATTGGATTATAATCATTGATGCATTAATGTATAAGCATCGCTTTAATGTGGCAGCTGCCTATTTTAACTCATTGATATACTGCTTGATAACCTGATTTATATTCTGTAATAATACATCATAATTTATTTGTTGCTTGTATTTGTATTAATAAAAAGTTTAAAAAATATAATAAAATAAAAAGTTTCATCAGAATCTGTAAAGTAGTTGGCAGATAAATGTAGTGGAGTAAAAAATACTTTATTTTCCTCACAATTGTAGTGAAGAAGTATAAAGTATGAAACGGAAATACTCAAGTAAAGTACCTCACTGTACTTGTCCTTTGTTACATATGACATTACAAGACACTATTTAAGACGTAATATGGCAAAGACCATAAAGCTGATCAGCATATATTCAATATTTTTAATGTCATCTTTATTTCTAAATTTTAGATTTTTAAAGAAATTTACTTTTTTTCTCAGTTTATTCCAACTGGATACGAGAAGGAGAAAGAAATGGAACTACTGTTCTCTTGAAATTCAACCACTCAAACAGTGAAGCAGATTAAAGAAAGAAAAACCAAAGGTCTGGCAGTGGAAATTAACAAATAAAACTGTTTTAACATTAGATCCAGTGACTTTTTTTAGTGGATGAAAGGAAACACAATCGGCCAAAGTCACACAGACAAAGGAATTGTTATGCATATAAACACTGATTCTACGTACTGAGTGAAGTGCAAAGAAACTTGACCAAAAAAAGGTCGGAGATCCAAACTGCTGCAGTACTTTCAAAGTCTTTGTTCTGCTGTAATTCAGTCATTAAATCTACTTATTAATTGATTTATCCAGGATCAATAATCCGTTTATCAACATCAGCATTATCTATGTTAAAGTTCTGGGTGTAATCTTGTAGATAATGATCTGATAATGTGGTTTTATCATGTTATACCTTAGTTTACAGTATTATTGCTCTTGTGCAGGGTTCAGTGGGTGTGGTATCAGACAATGAGATTATATGCAGCGCTGGGGGGAGAATTATGGTATGTTGAGGGCTCAACACCCAGTGAATACGCTGCAGACCGAAGCTGTGTTTGACTCCGCTGGCTAATTAGTGCGATTACTGCACAGCTGGATTGGCCAGACGTTTTACTGAGTTTTGTCAAAAGGATCACTCACTCGATGAAGGCTTCGTCCCGACCACTTCTGCTTCAGCAGAGTCGCTCTATTTTAGGAGCGCAGGGCTCTGTCTGGGGAGTCGCCGTCTAAATTTAAGAGAGTGGGAAAACTGAAGCAACTGCTTTATGAGAAGAGCTGTTCCTCTTTTCTGCTGAGTTTAATTCTGCTAATATAAAGCGAGTGTTCAGCTGGAAGCTTGTTGCTCTCCAAAATCATCCGAATCAGACGGTTCAGCTGTTTGAAATTTGACGCTGAAGTGGTTTAATTTGTAGTATTTGTCTTTCTAAGAAATATAAATCCTTTCAGAAAAAACTGGGCTGCAACTAATTAATTTAATTCACCAATTATTTTCTTAATTATCTATGAAATGTCAAGACATTTAAAAAAATACAGATCACAATGTTCTAGAGCCCAAACCTACATCTTCAAATTGCTTGTTTTGTCTGACCAATCTTTAAACAGATTATTTAAATAGTTGCGGATTAATTAAAAGTTGCAACGATTAAACGATTAGTTGTCAACTTTTAAATCATTCGCCAGCTATTTTGATAATCGATTAATCGGTTTGAGTCGTTTTTTAAGGAAAAAAAGTAAAAATTCTCTGATTCCAGCTTCATAAATGTGAATATTTTCTGGTTTCCTTCCTTCTCTATCACAGTAAACTGAATATCTTTGAGTTGTTGACAAAACAAGACATTTGAGGACGTCATCTTGGGCTTTGGGAAACACTGATCGACATTTTCTGACATTTTACAGACCAAACAACTAATCGATCATTCAAGAAAATGATCGTCCGATTAATCAACAATGAAAATAATCGTTAGTTGCAGCCCTAGATTAATTTTCTTTTCAAATTAATCGACTAGTTGTTGCAGCTCTACAGTCAAGATGTTTCTTTTGATCATTGCCCCTTCAGTCATCTTCATATTAACCTTTTATTCCATCTGCTTTCCCTTCATCTTCTTCTATCGTTCCTGCTCTCTAATCTTCCTCCTCTCTCGTCTCTTTTGCTTGACCTCTCCCTCCCTGTCTGACCTCTCTCTACCCTCTCTGTTATCACTCTCTGTCTTTTCGCCTCTCTTCACCTTTCCCTCGCTATCTTCACATCTCTCGCCGTCTCTGCTCATTCATCTGGTATCTTTTCTTCCCCGTGCAGCAGCCCGACGGACCAGCACGGCTCCTCCAAGCCCCCGCTGAGCTCCTCGGCCATGACATCACGCATCCTGCTGCGACAGCAGCTGATGCGGGAGCAGCTTCAGGAGCAGGAGCGGCGGGAGCAGCAGAAACAACAGGCCTCCCAGTACCCACAAACCACAGCGTCCCAGACCCCTGCCATCAATGTCAGCGTCCCAGTCAGTTTACAGCCGACTTCCCAGGTGCCAATGGAGGTGCTCAAGGTAAAACCTTTGTTCTAGTTTGTCATGGTAGGAGAATAATAAACTTTATATATGGCAACAATGTACGATTAGCAGGCTGTCAAACAGTATACATATAAAGTTTCCACCTCTGGAATTAGAGGACGCATGTGTCATGGTTGCAGTCTGAACAGTCCAGGCAGCGCCGCTGTATTTATAGATTTTATTGACTCGTGTGTGTGTGGACAGTCAGGCAATCGTGGTTTTACTATGAGTGTGTAAAAAAAAAAACAAAAAAAAAACACAGGAGTGAGTGAAGTGTGTTAAAATGCGTATATGGGGATTATCTTTCCTGAGAGAATTCCTCTTTAATGCATGCTGTGCTTCCAGCCATTTGGATTTAGCCATCTTTAATCCTATTTGCTCAGCTAGATTCACATCTTTTCATAGCTTTGATTCCCTGGCAGTCCGAGGGACAGGAGACCGTGGAGATTTTCTGTACGAGTAGAGACTGTTTTGTTTGAGGGATCATTTTAACAAGGCAGTTTGGTAAGTTTGTCTTCTCTTAGAGTTAGTAGTCTTTTTTGTTTGGCTGTGTTGTGTGGCGGCGAACATGTGTATGAGCATTTCTGTGTTATTTCTATTTTGTGGTCACATCCTTACTTTTTTTTCTCGCACATTTTTCTTTAATTTAAGCGATTGATGGGATTTAAAACTTGGTGTGTGATTGTGATTTGGAAAGATTTGCACAATACAAAGATTTTAAGGATTTTTTTTTGTGTGTTTCTGACAAAACATTTTAGTGAGTCGCTTCAATTTCAGTTTTGTGTTTGTACTTTTTTGGAGTATTTGGTGATTGTGAAGGTGATGGAAATGTTTGTGGAGTTTATCATGAGGACACACACATATCTGTATACTCTGTGTATTTGCTTTTCCATGTGTTTTAGACTTCCCATTTCTCTAAGAAAGACACAAATCAAGCTTTGTTTTTGTGAGAGAATTACATGCGTTGTTCCACTACATTGATTTTTGAAAGGCTGTGCTATCATAGATGAAAATATGTGACACTTTAGGGCAAATCTTTGCACAAATATATAGTTGTGTTTGTGCATTTGACTTTCCAAGATGATGATTATAAAGACTTAAAATCATAAGCAGTTGTTTAGACCCCTCGATGGAAAAGAGGAGCTTTAATTATCATCAAAGTTTTAATTGTATAACCTCACATTAGGTGTTGTATAAAGTACTGCTAGGGGCCACTGAGTAATCTCTGTTGATCTAAATCCATCCACAACACAGCCGGAGATTTCATGGTTACTTGCTCAGCCACACTTTCATCACCCTGGATGTGTGTGGCATGAGCCAGCAGCGACGGACAAATACAGTGTATCCATTGAAAAACACGCAGCATAAACATTACTTACTCCCCATAATCTGCAGGAGCTCTTTGAGAGGTTTAGGGCACCCTCCCGCCCCCCGAACTCTCACCCCACGTACAATACATCAAGTTAGAGTAATTTCTCCGCTTTGGCGAGAGCTTACAGACATTCTTCATTGACTGAAGTCGTCAAATGAAAAGGCCGTTCCAGCTTGGCGCTGTTGAGCTGGGTTAACCTACTCCCCTGTCTGTGGGTAGATTAGCAGAGTCCACAAAAAGCTCAGGGGTACCAGGCAGAGCTGCTGGACCTCAAAAAGTGCAAACATTAAGCTCAGATGAGTTTATCTAAAGACTGATTGGACCCTTAATTAACCAAGTGACCTCTGACCCCCCGGGGACTAAGTAAGGGATCAGTTTAGGGATCAAGACAAAGGCGAGCACAGCCTTACCACACACCGAACGCTAATTCAGCGAAGAATGCTCGTAATTAGCCTTCATTCCTTGGCATATTTAAGAGAAGAAAAAAAAAAACACTGCTTTGAAATGTATGTAGGATAACTTCCTAAAAGGGTTAAAAAATGATTTCTTTTTCAAAGGATTTATGGTGCCATGAAAAGAACAAAGTATCCTTCAACCCTGTACAAAATGTACGTTTCTTTTGGATTATAAAATCGGTGCAGCTCGTGACCAGTACGCATCAGAAAGTTTGCAAAAGATGCCACACAGTGTCTCATTTCGGTTGATTTGTGAGCTAATGCATCAGGACATTTGACAGAAATGCACATTTTGTAATCTTAAAGGACCAGTGTGCAAAAATTAGGGGATCTATTGGCAAAATGGAATATTAACAAGTATGTTTCCTGTATTGTATAATCACCTGATAAGAACCGTTGTGTTTTTGTCACCTTAGAATGAGCCGTTTACACCGATCAGCCATCATATTAAGACCACGGAGAGGTGAAGAGAATAACATTGATTATCTCGTTACAATGCTACCTGGCAGTGGGTGAAATATATTAGGCAGCAAGTGAACATTTTGAACTTTGAACTTTGTGTTGGAAGCAGAAAAAATGGTCCAGCGTAAGGATGTGAGCGATTTTGACAAGGGCCAAATTGTGATGGCTAGACGACCGGGTCAGAGCATCTCCAGAACTGCACTTCTTGTGGGATGTTCCTGGTCTGTCAGGACCTACCAAAACTGGTGAACCGGCGACATGGTCAGACCCGAGGCTCATTGATGCCCGTGGGGAGTGAAGGCTGGCCCGTGTTGTCCAGTCCAATAGAAGAGCTACTGGAGCTCAAATTGCTGAAAAAGTTAATGCTGTTTCCGATAGAAAGGTGTCAGAACACACAGTGCATCGCAGTTTGTTTCGTATGAGGCTGCGTAGCCGCAGACCGGTCAGGGTGCCCATGCTGTCATAATGTTGTGGCCGATCGGTGTATATCTACATTGGGAGCGGGTCCTCTTCACGGAGTCCGCCATGTTGCACCGCCGGGTTTCAACAGTAGCCCAGAACGGACAAACCAAACTCTGTTAACTTTTCCTGCTGGGGCCGGAGTCGATAACGTTACTCGCTCCTGTCGCTGCTGCTCTCTCACACTTGCTTCACCACTCACTTCCCACATACACTCTATGCACTGGCTCTGCTCCAAATGGCTCCAGAGAAGGCCATACACGTTTTCGCGTCGGCCATCGTAGCTCTCCAACACACTTGGCACTCAGTTGGTTGTAATCTCCTCACCTCACCGCAAGATACCGCCAGATCCTACACACTGGACCTTTAAATCTAAAACAAACTTTTTATTTGGTAAAACACGAGTGTAAAAATATTTAGTGTGTATTGTGCAGTGTAATCATTTCATAAAATAAAACCTTACGTGCATTGTTGTCTACAATATTGCTTAATACATTTAGTCACAGTAATTTAAAGGGGTGGGAATCACCAGAGGCCCCACGATACGATATTATCACGATACGATATTATCACAATACTTATGGCATGATACGATCTTGTTGCGATTTTATACATTTTGCGATAAGCTGAGTATTGCCATAAGATATATTGCGATTATTACCTTTTTTCAAATGCAAATTATGCAGTTTGTGAACAAAATTAATAAAATACAATTTTCACTCTGTTCATCTCAGAGTTTTCATTCACATATCTTGAGGTCAAAGGTCAAGAGCCCCCTTTGAAAATGGTAGTTTTTCCTCGCCAAAATTTAGCCTAACTTTGGAGCGTTATTTAGCATTTTTCCCGACATGCTAGCATGACATGGTTGGTACCAATCGATTTCTTAGGATTTCTAGATTCATATGATGTCAGTATTTTCACTCTTCTTTAAGACTGACCCCGCTACAACCTCTGAAAAACAGAATATCACAGTTGGATATCGCAAGACGTCCATGTGTCAATACAATATTCCCACGCACACATTTTGCGATACTATGCCGTATTGATTTTTTCCCCTACCCTTAGCAATTTATTATTAGCCTTCTAATTATTACAGCTCTACATTATGAGTGTATAAAACAGCAAACCACACAGTCGAGACATATTTTCTAAGGTTTTAACATCTACCATTGAAGGACACCAGGTTTGCGTTCCGTGGGTAATTTGCATAACGGCATGACAAAACATCAGAGGTGGAGGTAACCACAGGTTGCTCTGATGTAGCTGCTTCACATTAGCATCACAGTTGTTGTCTGCAAGTTTCACAGAGCACGTTAGCAGCTTAACTGTGAGACAAAGTGGCCTATTCTTCTAGGCTGCAGAGCAAATGGGGGCATTCTTGTTAATGTATCCTGGTTGGACCATCATGGAATGCCCAAAGCATGCGAGTCATAAAATAAAGCACAGATCAGTGTTTGTCAGCTTTCACCCTGCGTCCTCTCTCAGTACAGCAGGGCGCTTTGTGCGCGTTTCTGCAGAGTGTTTTCAGACTCTTTGAGGGTTGATGTTGCCGATGACCTCGGGGCTGTCGAAGGCTAAAAAACGAGCTGATAAACAACAAGCTGGCTTGTTTGCTGTGGTTGCAGTTGCCGTAAGTTAGCAGTTGACGTCACATTTCCAAACTGTGTATTTTGGGAAAGAGTACATTAAGTGAAGTGGGGCGAAGGAAAGTCCCGCTGGCGCTAAGATCTCTCTATAATCCATTGTTCTGCTCATTGGCTCTTAACCAAGCTGACAAACTGAATGATTAGCATTATTACAGATGTATCACAGTGTATCTCAGACTTAAACCAATACGTATATATGCACACCACCGTGTTTAGACTCCTTATGCATACTTTATATACTGTGACAACTTTGTAAACACACAAGAAACGGATCCTTCTCCCCGGTCTTTAAAAACCAGTTCATCCTAACAAAAGCTACAGCATACTGAGGGTCCACCCTGAGGGCTGTGACCACCAGGGGGCTCAAATGAAGTCAGAGCAATGAGATCATCTAATTATCTGTGATAATTTAGGAAATCCCTCAGGACAAAAACATTCTGAAAAAAACACTGATGCACATGAATGTAAAGATAAAACTAACTGCCTCAGGCAGTTAAAGCTGGGGTTGGTAATCCTAAGAAACTAGCAAGGGGACAGTAAATTTGATTAATTATCCAACTGAAAAACCGAGCCCAGTGTTTCCAATTCTTTTCCAATAAAAGTTGTAATTGTTAGTACTCACAGCTGTCAAGCTAGCAGCTTGTGGATGACTCCAGTGACGCGCTATGTGTGCACGGGCAGAGTGCACGCAGGCAGGCTGAATGAAATGATTGGACGGGTTTATTACAGTCCGGCGACAGCCACAGATACCGTTTCTTTTTTTTTGTCAGAGCATTGGATTTATTGATGGCTGTCGGGATTCAAAGAGAATTTCAACAAATATAACTGCACTATACTGTAGGCTACAATTTACTTTATCAATGAGATACCGATTTTAGGGCTTTTATATTTTCATAATTGATTGATGTGCTTATTATTTTCCCAACAAATTGATTAATCATTTGGTCTTTATAGATTTAGAAAATAGAGGATAATGTGCAGGCACCCAAGTCGATGCAATTCAGCTTGTTTTGTTCAACCAACTGTCCAAAACCCAAAGCTATTCAGTCCATATGAGATCAAGAAAAGCAGCAAATCCTCACATTTGAGAAGCTGAAACCAGCAAAGAAACATACTTGAATGATGAATCCATTTAGGGCTGTAACCCACAATTCCCTTCATCGATGAATCTGCTGATTGTTCCCTTGATTTAGCGAATAATCGCTCAGTCTGTAAAATGTTAGATAATTGTGAAAATGCCCTTCATGATTTCCTAAAGCCTTGACTTCAATGATTAATTGATTAAGGAATGAAATAGAGTAGCATTTTCATTTTACATCGGTAGACAAACCGTTTGATTAATCATTTTAGATATAAACATAACTTCTGCAGTGAGGAAATCACAAAGAGAAGACTTTACAGACTGAAACTGTTGTATCTACTGAAATACTAGTTTTATATCGTCGTACTGGGGACACCTGTAATGTCCTTAATGATCTGGTTGTTTCTAATCTCGGTGAGAGACAGAGAGAAAGATGGTTATACGGGGCTCCTGCAGTAATCCTTTGTACATCGTGGTTGTTTCTATTTTTAGACAGTAACAGCTATCACTTCTGTGAATGTGTGAACTTCTCTGTAAGTGCACGTGAACATACCGAGAGCGAGATACAGGGTCACTGGGTCCTTGTAACAAAACTCTTGCTGTAGGCTACAGGGATCCATATAGCAGACGTTTCCAACCTGGTGGTCCTAAGATAAATCTGAAGGGTCGTGAGGTGATTAACAGGATGGGGAAATAGGAAAAAGCATACTTTAATATTTGTATATACTACACAATACTACTAATTGCACTTGTCTGCGTGTTTTCAGGATAAATAACAAAAGTTGCTGTTGCTCTGGTCACTGTTTTTCTGCTACAGCAGCTGCTATAAAATAGCAATTGTTCCCACACAGAGAAGGACGGCAGACTCAGTGGGAACACCTCAAGTGTTGGCGGGAACCAACCGATGAGACGGACAGGATTAACTATTTTCTTATGTACATTTTCCTGCAAGCTAAATATTAATTTTCTATTTTATGACAGTAGCTGACTGACCGCTAATTAAAAGATGCCACTTAGACTGAAGGAAAGAAATAGCATTGTGTGTTTATGACTGTGCTTTTGTTGGAATAAATAAATGAAATAACATTCAAAACATTTCTATTTTAACACTATTATTATCATTATTATTATATTA
This sequence comes from Sebastiscus tertius, assembly GCA_916701665.1. Taxonomy (NCBI): domain Eukaryota; kingdom Metazoa; phylum Chordata; class Actinopteri; order Perciformes; family Sebastidae; genus Sebastiscus; species Sebastiscus tertius. The sequence goes on from CAKAOH010006336.1 coordinate 71,776, forward strand.
TATTATTTTTAAAAAGCCTCCAGCGGACAGGTGCTATAAATTAGCATTTCGCTACAAACACTAAACACAGTGCATCTAGTCCTTGTGCATAAATGTATGTTACAATGTATGTTCTAATGTTACTGTGATGTCCATATCAAATAAAATAAAATTAGCTATTAACACACAAATCAACCACATAATATATGCATATTGTTTTTTGTATTTACTCTAGACTTGAAGTTCAACAACACTTTACTTTTTCAAATATCCTTATTGAATATGAATCATTTCAAAGCCCTGATTCACTCTATATAAGTTGGACTTTCAATTGGCTTTCAACAAAATATTGAAATTATTATTTAATTTTTATTTCATTTTATTATTAAATAAAAGATGACAAAAATTCACTCCGTCCAGCTTCTCGAATGTGAATATTTGCTGCTTTTCTTTATCTTCTTTGATATTAATCCTAATATACAGTATGTGGGGGGTTGGACTGTGGGTTGAACAAAACAAGCAATTTAAAGGTCAACTTTTCTGACATTTTATGGACCAAACGATTAATCAATTAATCGAAAAGATAATCAACAGATTAATCAAAAAAATCAACAGACCTAAAACACGGAGATATGAGAGAGAAATGAAAATTAAAATTGTGAAAATAGTAGGGATTCACCGATCTGACTTTTTCAATTAATAAGCGGTATTTCTCACTGTGACCGTGACTGGGATCATTCTTTTATGTGCAAGGCAACATCACGCTTGACTTCAACTTCACTTTCAAAACTTAAACAGAAATCAAAAATTACAGTATATAATGTATATAGTATATAAACTTAGAATTGAATTGAATAGATCAGCCCCATTGTCACCGATACCCGATCCAACTATTTGAGTCAGTAAATCGGTATCGGTGTATACCTAAAAAAAAAAAAAAGAGATGATCAACGATTTATCAGACTCAGGGTATTGTGCCAACTTCTGTATCAGAATCAGTGGGACTATAGTAATAGTTAACTAGTAGTCATAGTTTGTTTAGCCATTATTTACGCATGGGAGTGCAAACAACTGGAACTGCTCATTCATGGCTTAAGTATTATCCATCTGGATTAGGTTTCTAAATACCCATTACATGCATTCAGTCTATTTTCAGGATCAACGTCACTGTGTGCTCCGTAATGTATAAAGCATATCATTTTGGATAAAGTAATGCCTGCGTGCTGGATGGTGATGACTGTAGATTTGCAGAGGAGTTGATTTATTGTTGATGATCTGATAACTATGTAAACGCTCCTCAAGACATAATCATGAGTAACGACACCACAGTTGAGTTAAACACCATAATGAGAGCAAAGTAAAGACTGACGGACTGCAGTGACCAACATTAATGAATGTCATTGTTTTGCCCTTTAGCCCAAAGCGTGACGCGGCTCTTCTCAATGAGTTAATTGATGTGCGGTAAATATGCCGGCTTTACAACCCTGTAATGACGTCATACCTGCGTGGTCAATGTTAATGCACCTCTCACATGAGCATCCCCCCCGTAGAACAATGTTACTACCTCTCAGCATGGAGAAGAGACTCTCAAAGAGTCTCTGTTCTGGTGAGGAGGGGAGAAATGCAATAGTCACAGAAAGACAATATAATATATAATATAATATAATATAATATAATATAGAAGTACGATCAAAGAGATGGCAGGTGTGACAGGTGATGAACTAGACAGATGCATGATTGTGTTTAGTCTAGGGATGCACTGATACCGGGCCGATACTGACTCAAATAGCTGGATCGGGTATAGGTGACAATGGGACAGATCTATTAAATTCAGTTCTATGTTTATATACTATATACATTATAGATTTTATATTTATATTTATTCATTCATTCCTGTTTAATTTTTTACCAATTTGTTGCTGCATTAAAAAAAGTCTACACTTGAATTGTAATTCCTGTTAATTTTGAAGATTTTTTTACCAAGTTGCTGGTGCATGATTTATTATTTTAATAATAAAATAACTTCAGTAAATGTATATCTATGTATTTATTTGTATTTTTTTTTTTTTACAAAGTTGGGAAAGCAATGTTTAATTCAAGCCTGGTGTTGCCTTACACATAAAAGAATGATCCCAGTCACTTCCACACAGGGAGGCATACACCTTATTAATTAAACACTGGTATCGGATCGGTACTCGGTATCAGCCGATACCCAAGGCCCAGGTATCGCTATCGGGACTAAAAAAGTCAGACCTCTGCATCCCTAGTTTAGTCACATTATGCTATTGTAATCATCACTAAGTTTCGTTCACAGTCACAGATATTGAGTATCCATTCTCAGCAATAGAGCTTGTCAACACACTTTTGTTCTTTTTCTCCATGTGTGATAATAACCATATCGTCTCATCTGTCGAGTGCAGCGTGCAGACTACGGGGGTTTTCACAGGAGCAGAGGAAATGTCAGAGGTAGCTTAGAGTTTGTCTGGAGTCTGTGCCCTCCTCAGCTCTTTTAATGATGAACCTCTGAGCTTAAGCAGAACAAATACACAAATTTATAAAAAATGAAGTAGCAAAGGCTGTTATGCGTTGCTTTTGAGACACGGTATGCCTGTTGTTGCCGATTAAAAATGTCTTTTAGAGACACGAGGAGCGGCGAGGCAAGCTGCAGACACACACAAGGATGTAAAAGAGACTCTACTCTTTGTGCTGTGTTGAACCGGGAACTCTCATGGTAGCATCCACAGGGTTAATAAAAAAAGAAAAGTGGATGCGGCAAAGCAACAGCCCCGGGCGAGTCTCAGTAAAAGAGGGTGGCCTTGCAATACAAAGGCACTAACTGTTATAGCAGCACATCCTGACATCAAGTGATAAATTCAGATTTTACATAAAACAACACAAATTTGAAAAAGCTCATTGTGCTTCACTGATGTGCATAACTAATTGCTTTTCTTGTCTTTTTAAAAGACAAGCTGGATGTGTCTGTCCTTAGTAGTCTTCTGGTGCAAGCAAGAGGGAAGCAACTGCAGCACTTCTTAGATTAGATAGAAGTTAAACACAGAAGTTTTTTAAATTGGACGGATCAGTTTACTGTTAATGATGCTTGAGCTGCTGGGATACCAACCTTATGAGGTATGTTTTAAAATGAAAGTTAACTTTTGAGGGGTATTTGGAAAATAGCATGACAGTATGAGAGTAAATTCTCTATTTAAACGTTACTGCATGTGTTATGTATCTATTGTGTCGTTATTTCATAAACCACAGAATTCGTCAAAACATTCAGGCAATAGACAGACAGAAGGTTTAAATATAGACTCCAAATGTGAGCTGGAATGCAGCAGCACTGCTCCATTTAAAATGTGTTACAGCCTGACAAACACAGCCCTCTGAAGTTTGTTTATGTGCCTCTGCAGTAGCTTTTCTGGATCATTAATGCTGCGTGTGAGGATTAATGATCTACAGAAATCAAATGCATCCGTAACGGGTGGAGTGCAGAGACAGGCGTGCGTGTAATTTTTGTTACTTAAAATATACGGGCTGTAAAATGTAAAAAAAAAAAAAAAAAGCAGAACGCAAGAAAAATATGTAGAAATGGTTTTCCACTGAGACTCTTTGAGATAACAACACTTGACAGCTCAAGAGAAAAATGCATAATGCATTTTCTGATTTGAACTTTGTGCCAAGTTTATTTTAATATTGCAGTCTGTTCAGTGCAGTACTAGTCTTTGAGGTATATTTAGTGTTTTTATTCTGTATATATCTAAAAATATTTAGTCTTTTTAATCTAATAAAAGACTACAAGAATAATATAGTTTCTGTTTAAAGGGGAATATTTGAAATGAACATTTATGCGATTTATTTCCCGTGTTGCACCTGGAACCATCCAACAATATCTGTCCAATACACATCTTTTATTTGTTTTGTCTTCTCATTTTCCTATCGTCCTTCTCTGCTCCCACCAATAGGTCCAGACTCACCTGGAGAACCCCACCAAGTACCACATCCAGCGCTCCCAGCAGCAGCAGGTGAAGCGATACCTGGGAAAGCTTGGCTCTCAGGTGTTGAGCTTGCCCTGCCACAACCAGTCCTCTGACCACGGGGGCATGCCGCCAGGGCCGGGCAACAGCGCCCCCAACAGCCCTATGGCCTTACTGACCCTCAACGCTAACTGCGAGAAAGAGGTGACTGCTTGTGACTCGACACATGGAAAATGCCATTTTTGTGATCTTTCTCTCATTTAATCGGGCTTCATCTGTTTGTCTTTTGCCTTCTGTGTCGCCTTGTTTTAGATGGATGATGTCATTGATGACATTATTAGTCTGGAGTCCAGTTACAATGATGACATCCTCGGCCTGATGGACCCAGGGCTTCAGATGGCTAACACGGTATGTGCAGTATGTGTGATGTGTGCTTAGCCAGCATCAGATCAGGCACTTCTTTTAAAGGGTCACCATATTTAATTAGGGCATCTCGTTTGGTGTGTTTTGAGGTAAAAAAATAAATGGTAGCGCAGACCAGATCCGCTCCTTCCATTCTTAACTTTCACAATAAAAGCCCTAGACAGAAAATATTCGCAGGCAAGTATTACACATTATGGTGTCGTTTATTCATCACAGCCTCGGTGGCTAAAGGCCTTAACTCTTAGCATGAAAGCAAATAAACAAATTTCCCAAAATGTAGAACTATTCCTTTAACAGTGACATTACAAATATTTGCATATTATAACATCTTTTCTCACTGCATAATAGGCTTGTTTTATGTCACCACCCTACCTATCATGCTCATCTATACATGGGGGGTGTGATTCTTGCTTAATGTCTTTGCCGTGTCCCCTCAGAACCCCCTGAATGCTAACCTCATGGACATGTACGGTAATCAGGGGATGTCCCAGCAGGGTCTGCCCATCAGCAACTCCTGCCCTGCCAACCTGCCCAACATCAAAAGGGAATACTCCGGTAAGCAGCGCAGTCTGTCACAGCAAGAGACGTAAAAAACGCTTGGCTACTGTCCTCAAAATATATCAAATGTTTATACAGATCTGTGAGCTGTTAAAATAAACAGTACTATCCATTCAGCTTCTCTATTGCGTGGAAAACACCCACACATGAAGCTTTACTACTAATGTAGCGTTTTATAAATAACCTTGTAATCTTCCTCTGTGTGCACCACTGACATGTTTTTCAATGCATTTGTATCCATTCTGCACATTTTGATATTGAAAACAACATTATTTATCACAGTTTCACAATCCCCGGCCATCATGCACATGCTGGATAAGTCTGGATCCTGCGGCAAGTTTGACAACTATCAAAGACCTGAAGGGTTCCCTGTGGGTACGTAGGGTTAATTTAGCTTCAAGCATATTTACCGTTCACTGTTGATTATATTGATCAATCAAAACTTATTTTTTTCCAAACGCAGAGGTAAGAGCGATGGCAAAGGAAAGGCAGAAGAAGGATAATCATAATTTGAGTGAGTTTTTAATTGCATTTTAATTGTTCTTAATTTGATATATACTCTATAAATGTGAATGTTTGAAATACTTCAATGTGGTTATGGTTGCAATAGTGTCATCTTCTTTGTTACTCTATACAAAAAAATTAGGAAAATACATTTTTAGATGGTGTTTTGTCAGCTAATCATTGATTTTTGTTTTTCTCTTCTGTTTTTTTTCTGTAGTTGAGAGAAGACGACGGTTTAACATCAATGATCGAATCAAGGAATTGGGCACTTTAATTCCTAAATCCAACGACCCGTAAGTTACTTATTTTATTCACTCTCGTGTTTATTAAACTTTATTTCTTATTCAAAACATAATTAATCTCACCATTTGTCTCTTAAAAAGTGAAATGCATATATACAGTTGAGTAATTCACCCTGTAGTTGTACTAGAGTTACTGGCTACCATCCATGAACACCCAGTTCAGCCATCAATCTAACATTAGATGAGTAGCCTGTCTGCAAGAAATGATTAATTATTAAATTATTAGTCATGATCATAATGGCAAAATAGGCTGGGGTAGAGGAGATTATTCCAACAATTATTTTTTAGCTCAGAGACAACCAAATAGAGTATTGAAAGAGTGTCTTCAAACTTTACTGACATGCCCATACTGTATATGTTCATTGAAAGAGATACTAGTTACTGTGATCCTTCTTCCGCAAAGAGATCCCTTCCTAATGTGATTTTATTGTAATACACGGACAATTGTATTATAAAGTTCAGCTGAAGTTCATATGAAGCTTCAGTAGTCTGAGTTGGACAAATCAAGTCAACATTTTCCAAAGTTGCCATCTTCTTAGTACAAATTCCCCTCTTTGTGTTACTATGCCTCCAACGCAGCCAATCAAGGGAACACAAAGAGGAATTGTCGATTTTATCCCCCATCTCCTATTGCATGTGAGTATATTTAAAAAAAAAAGAGTGAATCCATCCTTTAAGCAATGGACCTATTTGGCTACACAGATCTGTTGGTTTTACATAATTTGAATTTGTTAAATCAGTCACAAAGTGGTTAAAGGAATAAACTCTGATACACACATACAATATAAATTATACACAAAATGGTCAGATTGTGGGTATATTGATCGTATTTTCTGTATGTATTGACTACTTTAAGCTCACTCTTCTTTTCCTCTGCCCTTTGACTTTGCTTTGGGTGTGGGAAAATCCCAGCAGCCCCCTTTTATTGTGGCTATCCACCCAGGGTTGTTTTGCTAAATCCCAGCACACACACACATACCTACATACACACAAACTCAGAGACTGCCTTTCACAAACAGACCTGGCTTAACATAGTTCCTATTATAGATAAACGCGCAATGATTAACAAAACATGCTGTACATGTACTTGTAGGCATTAGAACTACTTTAAATTTGAATTCATCAATACAATCATTGAACAAAAACACCTCTCTGTTCCCTCCAACCACTTCAAAACTAAAAAACACCTCTCAGCATAATTGTTGGATCTATAATGCAGGTTTTTCCTGTTTAGTCTCGTAAAGATCGATTTTAAACCCTGCAAAATCTCCGCTGCGACCCTCAATTCTTCAGGGAGCTCGGGGTCATCCTTATGACTGCTTGTGATCTCAGTGACCTCCCCTGTACACATTTATGATGCAGACCTTTAACTGCTGGTCACCTCTGTGACCTTCTGGAGAAGCTCTGCTCCTCATTATTCGCTTGTTTTTCTAACTGAGCAGAGCTAAATGGTAGCGAGTGGTCTATTATAGTCTGATAAAAGCATACAGTGTGTTTTATCTGAGGAGAGGTGGCTTATTGTTGATTGTCTGACATCACAACTATATAGGATCTAAGAGACTGTATGTAGGATGTGCAAATAATGGCTCCTCTCTGTGGGATTTTCAGGGACATGCGCTGGAACAAGGGCACGATCCTGAAGGCGTCGGTGGACTACATCAGGAAACTACAGCGGGAACAGCAGAGAGCCAAGGAGCTGGAGACTCGCCAGAAGAAGCTCGAGCACGCCAATCGACACCTGATGTTGAGGATACAGGTAAACTGACTGTACAGACTATAGTCTAGTGATTGGAAGGTGGAGTCACAGAGTTGTTGAATCGCATCATAACCACGCTATTTGCACGGTTACCTTACTTTATTATCATACTGATAATGAAATATTGATAGTGAAGTAGTTCACGCTAAATCGCACAGCAAAGGCTACGTATTTGAGGAGGGAGGCGGCTGTTTAGACCCGTCATCTTGTAACTAATTGATCACAAGACAAGAGGATCTGTGTGATTCGACTCCGCGGACATTGATTGATTGATCACATTGTGCGTTTACGTCACGGTGATGATTTAGAGCAGCACTATTAGCGCCATAAACAGCCGAGGCCGAAGGCATTATGTTTTCGAGTTGTCCTTCCAACCCATTCTCATGAACGCAATATCTCAGGAACGCCTGGAGGGTGTTTCTTGGCACAAACATCCACTTGCACTCTAGGGTGAACTGATTAAATGGAGGTCGAAGGTCACTGTGACCTCACAACACACGTTTTTGGCCATAACTCAAAAATTCACATGCTAATTATGACAATTTGACAATATTGTCTTTACTTAATAAAATCATGATGGACAGACATGGATGTAAACTGACACTTGACTGGTTGGCGGAGGCATACAACCACAAGGCAGTAATTCTTGTTTCAAGTGGGAAAAGTGAAGGCGAACGGCTCAGTCAGTCACCGTCAGATGGGGGTTTAAAACAAAAAAAAAAGTCACAAGCACTTCACACCTCTGCTAACCAATTTGGATTATTGTACCTTTATTCATGATAATCACATGCAGTTTGGGGCAAGTCATAGTCAAGTCAGCACACTGACACACTGACAGCTGTTGTTGCCTGTTGGGATTGAGCATGTTATGATTTGAGCATATTTTTTATACTGAATGCAGTACCTGTGAGGGTTTCTGGACAATATTTGTCATTGTTTTATGTTGTTAACTGATTTTAAATAATAAATATATACATACATTTGCATAAAGCAAGCATTTTTGCTCACTCCCATGTTGACAAGAGTATTAAATATTGACAAATCTCCCTTTGGGGCACATTTTGAAAAGATAAAAAAATGTGTGATTAATTTGCAATTAATCACACATTTTCATTTAATCAATTAATTGAAAGCTCCACCTTGGACAGACGTTATGTACATTGTGCTGATGATGCCTCTCTTTCACTCTTCACTTGAAGTAAACATTTGAATGCAGGCCCTTTACTGTGCGGTAATAATAGTTTTACTATTTATAGTTGATAGTTTTACTTTTTTTTGGAGTACTTCTTCTACCACTGTCAATACCAACATTCCCAGTTAGAGAGGGTGAAAAGTAAAGCTACACTAACGTTTTTACTGGGGCCCTAAAATCACTAAATCCACCCCTGACCTTATGAAAAACTCTTCAGTGACTAATCTGTATTTGATTTGCAGGAGTTAGAGATGCAGGCACGGGCTCACGGTTTGGTCATCACGTCTTCAGCACTCTGCGCTGCTGAACTCGCGGCCCGGTCCATCAAGCAGGAGCCCGCTCTGGAGGACTGTCGCCAGGATCTGTACACGCTCCACCCCCATCACCAACACCACCCGGCCTGCACTCCAGAACCACCCGGCGCCCTGGAGGTCAACGAAGGCCACTCCAACTTCCCAGAGGGTCACTACATCGCTCACGGCAAGCCAAGCTCCAAGCTCAACGACATCCTCATGGAAGACACCTTGTCACCGGTGAGAGGGGTGGACCCGTTGCTCTCGTCCGTCTCCCCGGACACCTCGAAGGACAGCAGTCGTAAGAGCAGCGTGAGCATGGATGAGAATGATCAGTGCTGTTAGCACCCGCTACTGGAAGACCCCTCGCCTGCATCTCCAAGTGTCCCTGTCAGTAGCTAACACACTCCCAGCTGCTGGAGAGCCGTTCTCCTGTTTTGTCTCATTTGTTTGTGTTGTTTTTTGTTTTTTTTTCTCCCCCCACCCGTGTTTACATGTGCTGAATCTTTTCCATTCATGTTTTTTGTTAGTTTTTTTTTGTGATATCTTTGTCTTTTCAAGCCCTCTACCTTGATTTCAAGGTTCTGATTATGAAGTATGTTTGCTTTAATCAACACTTTCATGACAATGAGTTACAAAAAATAGAAGTTTTTATATTTTAAAAAAAAAATCTTTGAATAGAGGCTAGATTATGTTTATTTCTATTGATTCCAAAGAATCTAGGGAAGTTTAGAAATCATGGTCAGATATGTAGATATTTTGTGTTGAGGTGAACACTGCTTTTTAAATCACAAGCAATAATAGAAGAAAACAAATCTATTTATTACTACAGTATAGTGCTTTACACTCCTCGTGTCTTAGATTGAACTTGAATGTGCCAATGCCTTATTAAGATGTGTACACATCGATGTTGTATTGCTATGCACATTTGTTTGGCTGTTAGCTGAGTCTTTTTGTCAGTCTTCCAGTTGAAATTTCTTCCTCGACAAAATATTAATCATTTGTAGATTTGATCTTATTTATGTATCTATATGTAAACAGGACTTTATGTACACATTCCCCTCAACAAAATTTATTTATAACAAGGCATTTAAAAGGGCCTTTTTTTTTAAATAACTGAGATGATAAAAATAAGTAAAAGCACAATAAAATAGGAAACTCCTTCAAGATAATGAACAAAATCAGCATTTATAATAATTGTCTTTTATTCAGTGTCATAATGAGCAAGAAGAGAGAAAAGTCACCACACTGATGCATCCTTTAACCATCCAGTGCCGACTGCTCAGCAGTGTGTAGCAGATATATTACAAATATACATTCCTCGCTGCCAAAACCACTGAAATACTTTTTAAAGGGGAACTACGCCCATTTTCAAAATTCATACATGTTATTCCTATGGTCGAAGACAGTCCAAAAAATATTAGTCAACCTGAACAACTCTCTCCCAAATCCAAATTTCTAGAGTGATAAAACTGGAATTTGTGATGTCATCGGGCATAAATCCAGAGCTGCTCCATAAAGACAAGAGAAGAGAGGTTATAGGTGACACTGAGAGCACCCAGGGCAATGATCTGAGTATATGGGAACAGTTTCTGTTTCACAACTGACAACACTAAAACAATTAAGCTAATTGGGGTATAAAAAAGAAAACAAACATCCTGTGTGTCCACAAAATCAGTCTCCCATTTATTGTCCATGGAGCAGCTCCAGACTTTATACCCTATGACATCACAAGTTTGAGGCTTACTTCTCTGGTTTCTGACTTTGAGAGAGAGTAGCTCATGTTCACAAATATCGATTGAACTTTCCTCGGCCATAGTAATAACATATTAGAATTCTTAATTTAGGTGGTGTTCCCCTTTAAGTGAAAGATTTTTTATATAATGCAACTCAAAACTAGTAGCTCAAATCAAAATGAAAAAGCCTGTTGCAGCTCTGACACATGCACAAGAAGCTGATTTCACTTGATAGATCTGATTGTTACATAATTCTATATATCTTTGATAGATGATTAATGCAAAATGAAGATGAATCAGTTAAGTTGTTGTTGTATTCTTGTCTGTAGTGATCAGACTAACTGGTAAAACTGCTTCTTATTTGAGCACATACAGTGTAATACTTCAGACGTGTGTCGATGCAAGTGCTGAGTTTTTATAAATGTCCATCCATTTCCTAAATTATTTTTTTTTACACCACTGTGGTGACATTTCACAAGTTTTTTTTTTCAAGTATGTGAACGTTTATATTGCCAAGGAGTATAAGGAGACTGCTTTGGGATTTTGTATGACATTGTCAAAACACTGGAATGACCTCTGCAATTTGAAACGTGGTTTATTCATCTATTTTTTTTTTTTTTTTATCAAAAGCATAAACTAACTATTGTATTTGGCTTTTCGAATGCATACAGAATATTGTATGAGATTGTAGATTCTTCACGGTGTACGGTTGTTGTATATTTCAGCAGTTTGTTTTAAACAGTTGTAGCACACTGCGTAAGTATATGCCTTTGTTAATAACTACCTGCCATACATTGAGAGCCCTGTTACAGCACAGCCTCCGTTTTGTTAAACTATGCAATGGTTGAAGTTGTGCCTGCAGAGCCGCGTCATGTCTCGACAATGTGATCTCCTTATGAATTAGTCTAAAGCAGTGTCAAAGTAATCCTCTTTTTGATTGATTTAAGTGCCTTACAGTCGTTTCTGTTACCCTGGTGATGTAAGAGGAGTTTAGACAGTGATGCAATATTTTGTGGATGTTTATTCTGGTGTTTGGTGCTTTGTGGATTTACTGAAGAGTGCCAAAGTACTTTAGAAAGTAGTAGTAAAGGGCCGTTTGTCAGTACAAGATAACCTCTCAGCCTCAAGCCACAAGAAATGGTTTATGATGGAAAGTGTTCAGTACTAAATGAATAAATAAGGCATTATGAAATAAATTATTATAAAAGTAAACAGAGTCAAATATATAAAGTAAATCATTTAATAAATGATTAAAACTCATCATCATTATTATTAAATGTTATTTCATCATTATTATTTCCATATTAACAGTGTTTTATTTATTTCGTTTTTACTTCTGTACAGATTTTTTTTATTTTCAAAGTGCCCTTTTTCAAAAGTTTGTTTTTTTTACTTAATAATGGCATTTTTCCCCAATGACACTTGTATTTCAAAATTGTCACAACCCCGTTATTTAAGAAATTTCACCACCGCTTCATCCCTCAGGCAATCTCTCAATCCTCCCTGTACAGGCTTAACAACAGCCACGAAATATAGCCAGCGAGCTCTGGTTAGCTAGAGCAACGACAATGCCAAAGCTAACCCTGACTATAGTCGCTGCAGCAACCAAACAGTGCATGGACACAGTAGCTAACCACTACTTTTATTTCGCACAACATGTTGTGTGTCTAAAGTTATTCCTCAGAGAAAGACACGTAACTCTGTGAAGAGGAAGAGCACAAATGTGTTTGGTTGTTGTAGCCAAGAGGAGCTAGTGAGCTAGCTAGCTGGCTGGCAGTTGTTGAGCCTGCTGAGAGGGAAACATGTGATTGGCTGAAACTACCTTTGACATGAAAACTATCATTTTGAAATAAAAAGTGTCATTGGGAAAAGTACAATGCTATCAAAATAAGAATGATGAAACAACATTTCGTAGCAATGAGTTGAGTTTTGATAAGTTATACAAATTATTTCACTTGCGGCGGCGTGGCTTTTGGGATGGCAATGTCGGTCAGCCCACTACTTTGGTCCAGACTGAAATATGTAAAATATATAAATATATATATATAACTAAAACACCTCGACCAATGGCGTTGTTGCGGAAGCGTAGCTCCCACCGGTTCCCGCCCCAGGTTTTTTTGACAACAGCCGCTGTTGGGCGCAGATGCTGCAATGGAACGAACAATTGACTTTCACTTCTTTGCAATATACATTCTTTGCCATTAGCTGCGAACCGCCGGCTCAGCCGTCACCATGTGGATAGCCGTGTGGAGGCAATAGATATGCTCAATTTCGAACTTAGCACCTTTAACTTTGTCCAATACTTTGATTTATGACCACATAGCTACAAAGCTAATGACATTCCCGTCAGCCTCAACTGTATTTTCTGTTGAGTGCTAACCAGCACTCACAGAGCCGCTATAGCTTGGCTGTAGACTTGTTTATTCATATGATTATATATTTCATGTCTTTATTTATTTAATATTGAACACGTTGGCGTGGCTGTTTATTTTGTTTTATCTTTATTAAAGTCAAATTTTACACTGTACTGAATATTCAGCATCCTTTCAAGACTAGTATGAATGTAGTTCAAAGTGACAACTGCCAAAATGTGTTGCCAAAATTAAATATACAATATGTTTATATAAAAGGTATAAATAGCAATTTTAACAGCTTAGCTAATGCACCTAATGGAGTTTCTCTTCTGTAGTGACAATAGAGCAATACCTAAAACATGATGGCAATCAGGCCACAAGTAAACTACAAATAGGTGAAGTACATTGTGAAAGTCAAAATCCTGTCCTTGGAAACAGTAGTTTGACAAAAGAAGATCTGAAGATCTACTTCATGATAGCCTTTCTGGAGCTTTCAACTGCATCTCACAGTCTTTATCGGCAGATAGAGATAGCTCAGCTGTCATCACGTGACAGTGAAGTAGTATGAAACGTCTGTCGCCAAGACCATGAGGTGTGGTTGAAAGCCCAGAACAAGCAAGTAAGCGGCCCTTAAGTTGATTTTTTTGTGTGTCATGGGTGAATTACTGCCTCAGTGGACAGCAGAATGGCCTTTATGGTGACACCAATCCCAGCTACTGAGCCTTAATAGTGCAGTACACACAGGCCTGTAGCACCGCCCTTTGACTGAACCCAAATCAGCTTTTTTTTTTTAATGGAATATAAATCATCGAAACCCTGAAATGTGACAGGTACGAATGAACATCAGCATTGTACCTGACGGTGGTGGCACTTAATTAAAAGTCATCACTACGACTGATTCCTCATGATGACACTTCCAGCTGTTAATTATTATGGCACATTATGGGTCAACCACTAATGAAGAACCATATTAAGCTCAGATTAGATCCCTCTCATTCCTGTGGTTCACACAGACTACGTTTCTCCGCTGATGTTGCTACTGTTCTTATTGTTACAGCTTATATGAGATGAATGTAGCAATAGTTACTGTACACATTGGTCTCACATTAGTGAACTCAAACACTGGTACTCAATGTGGAAGCTATCTTGTGAGAAATATTAAAAGTTTTATTTGAATGTTTGTAGAGCTTGTGTTTTTCTTCCTCAAAATATAAATTCTAATGATTTAAGATATGATCTAAAAGCTAAATCTAGACACAGTTATTTATTAAAAAGGTTTACTTTAAGTCCCCCTATTTAACATTTATAAGCCATATACAAACACTTAAAATATATGGTTTATAAGATACTATAATGAAGTTATAAGCCGATATATGGATATTTTGGTAACACTTTATAATAACCTTCATTTATAAATGGTAAATTGATATTTAACTAAACTTAGTTAATAGTCATTTTACTGTTAAACAGCGAAATAATAATTCAGTTAATCATTTGTACTAATTATTAGTAATGCTATAATTTATTATTATATTATATTTATTTCAACAGTTTATTGTTGCACACATTATAATGTTTTAAAATGTAAAATGTCACTTTTTACAATATGGGACCTTTAACACATTTCATCTTTGCAGAAGAATTGTGTTTTACCTGTTTACCTGCACGTCCCAGTCCTGTGGGGAGAGGCATCCTCAGAGAGAGCCAGCACAGTTCTTCAGATGCTCCTTGGGGATGCTCTTCAGGCTCCAGGTTGCGGTTCCTCTCGTCTGCTGTCAGCAGCCCCCTCTGCTGGGCAACACACACCATGAGGGACATGTCCATGTTGAAGCAACGCTGGCAACACCCTCTGTGCAGTCAGAAGAGATGGAAATGTAAAAAAAAAAAACATTATTAAATCACAGTTGATATACCTGTACATAATCATAAATCTACTCAGAAGCTATTGCACACTTTGCAAGCTTTATAGGAAGGTTTAGGGACATGAGGGACATGAGGACATTTAAAATATTGGTAACACTTTACATCTATAAACATTACATAAATGGGCCAGAAACCAATTATTAACCATTGACAAAGTATCTATCTAAATATGGTTTATAGACGCTTTAAAAAGTATTTATTAACCATTTAATTTTAATTCAATGTATTATAATCATTAGTTGCAACTTTATAATAGCCATCCAAATAATGTTTATAAATGGTTTACAAACCAATTATGAACAATTAACAAAGTATTACAAATATCTATATGTGATGTTTATATATGTTGTTTTACAAACAATTCTTTAAAGTTTAAAAAGATCTTAATCATTAACACATATTTACTAGTACAAATACTTACAGAAATACTATATATATATATACATGAGGGACATGAGGGACATGTCCATGTTGAAGCACACGCTGGCAACACCCTCTGTGCAGTCAGAAAAGATGGAAATGTAAAAAAAAATCATTATTAAATCACAGTTGATATACCTGTACATAATCATAAATCTACTCAGAAGCTATTGCACAGTTTGCAAGCTTTATAGGAAGGTTTAGGGACTCGCTACTCCGTAAATAATCTTCTTTAGAGAATAATCAGCTCAGTTGACCTTTAGGAAACAAGTGTTTTAGTCACAACATGCATGCTTGCTTCTACTGCACACTGTTTGTTATGTAATAACAGCAGCTGCCTTAGCAACACAAATCCATCCGCATTGTTAACAAAGCAAAACAAGCTAAAATTGTCCAAACTTTGAAATCAATGATAAGTTCTCAGAAATATGCTAAATGCATTAGTGGTGTTTAGCCTTTGTTGCCAAGGAACTGAAGTCATTTTAGTACAATATGCAAATCAGCTTCAAGAGACTTGAAACTTGTTTGTTCGGTATGTTATTCATCTCAATAAATATTTTTGGTTGCCTCTGTGTCTTGTAAATCCTGTTCATAAGAAGGAACTGTTGTTTTTGTTGTTGGTGCATTCAAGTGCTTGTGGGAAACTCCAGGAGTTGTTTTTTTTTATTTCTGCGAATAAACACTGTGAACGCATGGCATTATCAAACTGATGATCTTTGAAGAATAACTCACTTTTGGATGCACTAAACGAGCATAAGGTACCACAGGTCTGGTTGGTGGCAGAGCAAACAGAGCAATGGTTTCTCCTCCTAGTTATAAGAGCACTGATTCAGGGTTGACTGAGTTCACCTGTGTCTAGTTGACTCCAGACAGCAACTGGTGAGCATGTGGCTCCTCCCAGAGCTCATCAGGGTCATCATGGCAGACATGGAAGACTTTCAACACACACACTTGCGTTCCAAATCTTCTTTTTATTTTTAGTACATACTGCAACTGCCCTTACAAAGTACATTGCATGCAGTATGCATATAATTGGGACATACTACTTCTTCTTAGCATTGAACTTTGACCCTCTTGCTTATATATACATGCTGCCTTACATACTGCAATATGCGACCGGATGTAGTAGGACATCCTGGTATTCTTGGCATACTGCATTTGACATACTATGTATTGGAACATACTAAATCTTTTTCTTTCATACTAAACAGTATGGTAGTATGGGCACAGTGTGTTGGTGTTCATGGGCTACCACATGTATCAGGAAAGTCCCTCTCTTGATCAATGATCACACAATGATGAGCACCTTTAAAGGTCCCATATTGTAAAAAGTGAGATTTTCATGGCTTTTATATTGTAAAGCAGGTTTAAGTGCTATATAAATATTGTGAAAGTATCAAAACGCTCAATATACGGAGAAAAACACACAGCCCGTATTCAAAAATTGTGCGTTTGAAACAAGCCGTTAGGATTTCTGTCCATTTGTGATGTCACAAATATACAATATTTAGACCATCACACGGTTTTCAACGTAAATATTCTAAATGCGTCCCAGTGTGTTTCCTGTTGCAGTGTATGTGAATAACATCAGCTGACAGGAAGTAAACAAGCTGTTGCCTAGCAACACAATTCCGTTGAATTGCACTAAAACGGAGCATTTCAGACAGAGGGTAAATACAGGCATATTCAGGCAGACAGTATGAGGAAAATAAATTGCTTTTTGAACATTACAGCATGTAAACATGTTCTAGTAGAAACACAAAATACAAGTATGAACCTGAAAATGAGTATGATATGGGACCTTTAATATCTAAGTCATTCCATTAGAGAGTACACCTACTTTTACTTTTGATACCTTAATACTTCAGTACTTTTACTTGAAGGTGAACTCCACAGATTTTATACATCAAAGTCTGTTTACCGGTCTCGGGAAGTACTACTACCTATGGGGAAAAAGTTATATAAGGCTTTGTAGCTCCAGAAGAGCGAGCAAAAATTGCCTCGAGTGATGTCACTGGAGGCAGCGTCAGTCGGGTTTGAAGAGTTTGAAAGTTTTAAGAAATTGGGGGTGTGGAGATGGAAAGAAGTGATCCCACCAAATCTCTGTAGCCCACTCCTCATCTCTGCTTGAGGCTATATTAGCCACACAGCTATCATAACACACCTGAATCTCTGACTGAACTGTCTGTGGTCAAGATGCATTGTGGGTAATGTAGGCGCCAGATTATGACCAACAAGTGTGCATGGCATAAAAAACACTATCTGTGGCTCTTCTGCATCAGTATTGATATTTTTATTTTTTTAAACTGTCCGTCTGACAATGTTATAGGAGTGCAATGTAAAATCTGTGGAGAACTCTACTGCAGCAGGTTTACTTGTACTTTTATTGTACTTTTCCTGAAGTATAAGATCTGAATACTTCTTCCACCACCGCTGTACATGTTTCACACGTAAGTGACAGCAGCCAAAAATAGAAAGGTATTTCACCTCCCCTGGAGCATACTAAAGGGACGTATACTGTAACCGCAGAGTGTATAATATAGTGAACATACCGTATAACCAATGAAGCTGAACAAATTATAAATGAAAACATATTTTGAGAAAAAGAGATGCAATATTTCTAAAGAGCCATGCCGTTATTCTGCTATAACAGTCTAATTAAATTGATATATAATGGCATTGAACATATAAACCCATTACTATCACATACTACAGAATCATTTCTTACATTACATTTAAAAAAAAAAAAAATCCTTTTAATGCATATTATCAATCTATTTCCATTCTATACTTTACATACATTTTAACATCTCATAATAACTTTCGCTCAGTTTGTTGAATCCATGTTCCTTTCACTGGGACCAGATTAAACTCAGTTTGTTGTGAATGACTGGAGTTGTTATTTGAAAGTATTCTCCCAGATCCCCGGTCTCCTGAGTGTCTTCAGCCCACCCTGTCATGCTTTATGGACAGGATGTTGCCATTTGATGACTTTCGAGTGTCGCTGTAACAACAGTTGAGCTCTTTTATTATAACAACCAACTCTCCACTGTTTCACAGGGTGGCAGTAGTTACCTGCTTGAATAATGTTGAGGCACACACAAGCTACAGAGCATGTGAATTTCCACATGAGGCCAATATATATATATATATATAAAAAAAACATAGTAATGCAGGCAATGTATTACATAATGTGAATAAGATGAGACAGTAATTATGTTTGGTGAGCATTCAAGTTTGTAACATTCATAATGTTTGTGATTTTTCATAATCTCTCAGCGATAGCAGACCTCTGATATCTCCATGGCCAGCTCTATGAGTTCTCCTGCGTCCTGACAGGAGCCACAGCAGTTACAGTCCAGCTCCAGCTTGTAATTGCAGCAGTCCAGTCCCTGTTGGTCTGTCTCACTGGCTGCTGTGATGTATTTGTAGGAGGGAAAACAGCGACTCACAGCCCTCTCGCATGAATCCAGCAGGAGGCCCATAAACTCGTGGGAACGACAGTGCAGACAGGCGAGGACAAGTGCTGCGCAGTCATCTGGTGGCAGTGACGAGATGGAATAGAGAAAGAGAAGTGGAAAAAGAAATAAGAAATAACACCCTCTTAAAGTGTCGTCCAGTGCACCTCCGACCTGATATCGACTAGACAACATTCATAATTAATCTAACAATAAAGCGAAGGAATCTGTCTGTCTGTCTGTCTGTCTGTCTGTCTGTCTGTCTGTCTGTCTGTCCCTCTGAGTGTTATTTCCATATCTCGAGAATCGTTCGTCCGATCGACTTCATACTTGGCGGCTGCATTGCTTGGGACCCAAGTTTTGAAATTTGGTGCAATTTGGACATGCAACATGTTCAATATTAATAATACACTTTGAATAAACAAGCACAGAGCGCTCTGTGCAGCAGTGCGGGAGGGCCTTCAGGGCTCTGCAGACTGATACGATCATATTGTCCACAGCGGACAGACCGCGGCTCCGCGCTCCGAACAGGCACGAGCCCCCCGACAACGCTGCAAGCTGCAATGCCAGGAGCGTACCAGGAGACAAACAATCATTCCGAACGGCTGCGCTCTCATCGAGTGTTGTTCACTTCACAACCAAACTCTTCTTCACTTCCGACAAGCGGATAGCCTACTGGAAGCAGAATCAAACCAAAGTGTATTTCACCAGTGTGACCGTGAGTATAAGCTGCGACCCGTTTGTGTTTTTCCCTCTCATGAGTAAGGTATTTCCCCGGTGTCAGACTTGATACTAACTTATAACACTAATAACTTGCCAGCAAAATACCTCTGCTAATTATATCCATACCCAAAGCAGAGTCAACGCAAGAAACTATTTGGAAATTGCCTTCGCTAAGTGTATTTCACCGATGTTTCTGACCGCGAGTATAACCGCAACCTGGGTGTGATTTTTTTCCCGTGAACCAGTGAACACACCGTGAACATCGAGGTCACGCTCGTGCACCTGTGTTTCTGACCGTGAGTAGCTGCGACTTGGGTTTGTGATGCGACTATGTCACGGCAGGTGTATTGCTCAGTACACAAGGAAGTGCAGTGTGAAGTTGTATGAGCGGTTCTTGGGAAAGCTGCAAGCAGCAATACCAAAGTGCAAAGCATTCCACCCGTTCTGAACAGGCATGTTTTGAACGGGCACTGTATGACCGATAACACTACAGTTTTTCAGGGGCCTCTCAATTTCATCAACTGCCGTGCTTAAGGAGTTAAACGATACCTCCACTGCCAGGCTGGTATGAATCATCAGAGGAGAAACGGCTGCTGCTGTTTTTAAACTTGTCAGAACACATGGAGAAGCTGGATCCACCCCATTCACTGGCCCCCGGGGCATCATGGGAACTGGGATCGGTGTCCAGCTTGTTCGGTTCCTGCTCCGAGATGGTGCTCAGTCTGCAAACCCCGCTGACCAACTTGCCCGTCATCTTTCTAGGTGGATCATCCATCACCGGCCCAGGGATGCTGCCTTTGAAAGAAGAATGATGGAAAACAGAAAAGAAAATCATAAAAATTCAGCTATATAAGTTCCTCAGATCCTCTCGAAGGCAGTTTTAATAATTCAAAGCACCATTAACATGCAGTAAGTCAGGGAGGTGAGACTCGGAGTGTATAATGGAGGAGGCTTCTTGCTCAATAAAACTTCAGCGAGGAGAGATTATTGATTTGCAAGCTCTTATTTGGATCTAGTTTCCTGGATTGAATCGGGCAGGAGGAAAATAGGCTATACACTGTGTGGATATATACTCCTCCAGTAACATTTGGCACGCACCGCACCTATCAATCACACTGCAGTTTTATTCTAGCTGTAACTAACAATAACTTCATCCAAGCAGCCGGATCAGACATGAAGTAAACAACAACAACAGCATACCATCAGACACATGGTCCTCCTCTATCCTCTCAAGCGCCATACCATCCTGATGTTCACTCACAGGGAGCTTTAAAGGAGCTGTCATCTTATGGAAAGTGGAGAGAGAGAATACACACAGAGTGAGACACGTATGTAAAGCTGCCTGAATATCAGAATAAACCTAAATAACTTGACTAAAGAAAGACAGCAATAAATAATCACTGCAACATCCTGTTTTTAAGTTAAAAAAAAAAAAAAATCATGCAAGAAATGTGCCGGTATATTGAGGCTGAAAATGAATAAAAACACATATTCCTTAATTAATTATACTTTTTTTAAGATTACCTGTCTGTACTGGTTAAATATCCAGCAGTGTGATCGGCAGCATCTGCAACTGTGAACCCCTTTGTGAGCTTCTTTGAGCGCCTCCCATCATCATCATGCACACACCCACACTGTGAGCACACTCCACATCAATCGATACTCGCCAATCAGGAAGCACCCAACTACAATTCTGTGATACATAATGCATAAAAGATCCATTCAATTATGGTGTTGTATCAATAGAAAGTCAATCCGGGCCGCTCTTTAAAACACCTGCAAATAATGACAGATAATAAAACAATAACATTTGTATAATAAAATGATCTTACCACAATGTATTATCTTGCCGCAAGCAGTGCTTCAAAACACCACAATGGTTTGTATCTGCTGACTGTACACTGGTGGATTTATGACATTCATAAAACCGGACATACCACAAGACCACAGTGCAAATTCTCCCAGCCAGACCATTTTGCTTTCTTCCATCACCTTCCATTAAGAAGTCATTACTGAGAGATAGTGGTGCTGCTATCAGGTCGCACAGCCATAATTTCATTGTGTGAAACACCGCTTACCGCCAGCAAGCAAATCACGACACACACAGTATACACATTTTTCATGAGGGATTTATTATCCATAGAGATGCATCGGTTTACAATAATGGTAAATCTATATTTTCTACTCTTACAAGCTCAATCAGAGCGAATTCAGCAATGTTCGTGGAAGGGGTGAAAAAGACCGACAAGTATAAAGAAGCTACTTTTGATCAATCGATTATACCTTAAATACAAATATATCAGAGCATGTTGGCAGTGAACATTTTTTAAAGCAACATTTTTTTTTTTTTTACCTCTACAAATTTTTATATATATATTATGACTACTAAAATAAAATCAGGTAGTGTGGCCCCAACATAGCATAAAGTAGCTACACACAGGGGGGGGGAAGTGGGGGGGGGGTGGATTTTTCATTTCTGAAGTGCTAACTATCAATGTTCCCTTTCCTTTGGCTTCTCTGCTCATCATGGTCCTTTTGTGTACACACACAAATATGTATAAAATAAGACAAATCATGAACAGATGCGTTTTTTGTGTCACTCTACTGTACAGAGAGAGAATTGAGAGCTAGATTTAGAACAAAAAAAAAAAAAAATAAGAAAATGCTGATAAAAATGTCCCCAAGAAGAAGAAGAAGAAGAGTGTTTGGTTACGTAGATGAAACAGTTGTTTTTTTTGGGAACACAAAGTCACACGGGCTGTGAGCGGAGGGATATGGACCTCACAGTCAGAGAGAAGGCACGCGATCGAAGTGAAGATTGAGCCTCTCCGGGCTGCCGTTGTCTCCGTCGTGGTTCGTCTCCGGGCTGTGGCCGTGCTCGTCCGTGCTCTCCGGAGACTCGTAGGGGTAACCTTCGCCTATCTCCTCGTCCTCCTGCTCCTCTTTAATGCTGGTTTTGATAAACATGCAGAAAAACAAACAATCAGGACTTGAGATCACATGATTACATTTCAATTCACAGAGGTCAGTGAACGCAGCTCTTGAGCGGACACTTACAAAGCTTGCGGAGGGGACTGCGTCGCGCTGCTGTCACTTTGGTATCCGGATCCGTTGGCGAGGGCTCCGTTCATCTGCTCTTGGAGAACGTGAGGCAGGGAGTGAAACGGGATGCTGCCCATTGAGGCCGGGTTGTAGAAAGAGCTGTTGCCGTCGAGACCGCCACTCTGAAAAAAAAGTTAACACTCTCGTTATAACACTGCATCAACACATAACAGATATAGCTGTGACAATCCTCAGGCTACTGCGATATATATTATGCGGGAAATAGTGCAGCTTTGTATGTACACTGCAGCCTCGTGTTATACACGTCATCTTCATTTATGATATTGACAAATAGTGCTTGAAACATCGGACATCTCTTTACCTGAAGAGCAGACCCAGCTAGGCTCTGAAGATTCTGGGAGTTCTTCAGCGGAGACCTGTTAGTGCAGAGAGGCAACGGAAAGTTTTAATTACCCATTTAATTTAGTATCAAAACACAAAAGAGGGCCGACGATAAGCATCATAGATTGGGGGGGGGTTGATACTCGGTATCTAAAGAATTTGGAGGGTGCTGGCTGTTTTAAAAGCCTCTCCAAAAACAAAAGAGTAAAAGGAATGGATTTCAGTGTGTTCATCTTCTTTAACGTAAAGCTGCAAACATTAGGATGCCCGGCTAACACTGGAGCAACCACAGCCAAACTGGTTGCAGTTACATTTTTCCTCTTCATACTTATAATACTACTTAACTCTACACTGTACAAGGACACCGTTTCTTTATTCCCATGTCTTCTACGTTGGTTCATTAACTTGTGAAGATGACTTTTTAGTCTTTTAACACAATATCATGCATGTATCCATTAAAAGGCATATTTAAAAGCCCTTTTATAGGGGTCTTATTTCACAACAGGTCCGTTGCAAACATTAAAAAAAGTCCACAGAATTCATTTTAACCAACTAGTGGAGCTAACACGATCTGAAATCAGAATCAATTACTAAGAATTTCAAGAGGTAATTCTGCCACCGTTTATCATTATATCTTATATGCCAGTGCCAAAGTCAGAATTTCGAGTTTATGCAAATCTAAAGGACAATAAAGTATGCTGAATCTGAATAAACTGCATATTATGAACGGGATAGTTGACTGGCGTAGCAGCAGAAACTAAATGGGCCGGGCGAGGCTTAGTCGGATATCCTTAAACTGCTGGCACTGTGAGCAACTGCCAATATACACACTGCACTTCCAGGTCTGTTTGTTTAATGGAATCAACACCGGTTAAAGAGTTTGAGTCACTGTTGCAAGAAATGACAAGCCAGATAAAACAATGACGTGGCATTTACCATCGATTGTACCATAAAGCTGCTGACAGCAGTGTGAAATTTCACTTGGTTCGCAAAGGCGCCCATTTGCTTGTGTGAACATGCTAATCTGATATTGGTTGTAGCACACTTTGCCTGGGAAAGCTCGCTTACAGTAAATAGTGTGTGTACTTATTGGGTGGAGCTAGAAGGTCATAAATGTCAGGCTTATCTGAGTTCTATGAAAACACACAGGGCTCTGGTTACGTGTCCAACACCTACCCATTACCAGCAGCCTTCTGGGGCCGTCTCCTGTGGAACTCGATCTCATCTACCGTCCACACGGCTCCCTTCACATTTTCCAAACGTACGAAGCATTTGTGGAGGCTGAGATTATGTCTGACGGCATTCTGGGAGATGAAAGAAAAGAATGAAATTAGGACTTCTATATGCCTTAAGGGTTGAATTTGCACATGAAAATGTAAATGCAACTTTCCTGTTTCATATATTAATTATCCAAAGAAATGGAACATGTAGTACGGTTCATACCTTCCAAGTCGCTGCGTTGCGTCTGAAATATGCAAAGTTTCTCGTGAACCAGTTATAGATTTCATTTAATGTCAGCTGGTTGCGAGGTGATTCAAATATCGCCTGAAAGAGAGAGAGAAAGAGCTGGTAAGAGAAAGTTATAATAAAACGAAAATATGGATCTGCTTCATTTCAGATTGGAAGGACGATATTGTTGTGCAAAAAATGCGAATTACTATTTTCAACAGTACTTTTTACATATACAATATTTTTATAATATAATATTTAGGGCTGTCAATCAATTCAAATATTTAATTGTGATTAATCTCATAATTGTCCATAGTTAATCAGGATTAATTAATTACACATTTTTTATTTATTAAAAATGTACCTTAAGGGGAGATTTATCCATTATTTAATATTCTGAGTGGACAAATATGCTTGCTTTATGCAAATGTACATATATATGCATTACTGGAATTCAATTAACAACACAAAACGATCACAGGTACTGCATTTAGCATAAAAAATCAAATCATAACATGGCAAACTGCAGCCTAAAAGGCAACAACAGCTGTCAGTGTGTCAGTGTGCTGACTTGACTATGACTTGCCACAAACTGCTTGTGATTATCATATTGTGGGCATGTATATAACCCATTTTCATTTTGAAAATGGCCATGCCATTTTTTTCTCACCAAAATTTGCATAACGCGTTAATGCGTTAATAGAAATGAGTGGCATTAAAATGTATTTCCATTAACGCTTTATTATCACGTTAACTTTGACAGCCCTATTCATATTATAAATGATATATTATCATATTTTTGTGGCCGCGTAAAATGGACAAAGTACACATTACCTGTCTTATGAGAGACGCATATGTAAATGGAGGTCTAACTTCTGTGCTCAAGTAGAACTCCTTATTATCAACTATATCTGTGGAAACACATACATATTCATACATAAACATTTACAGAATGAACATGGAACAAAGAAGAAAAACATTTCCAATTGTGGAAAATAGAAGTAATATACAGTAAATAAGATAATAAGCCCCTTCTCTGTGGCCCTATGAAATTATCGGTATGTGCATTTAAGCAGAGGCATGTTCCAGCTCGAAACCAACAACAACAAAAAGAATGAAGTTCAGCTGATGATCTCACCGTTACCTTGGCTCACAGAGCGGCTATATCGCCTCCGTACAGGGGTTCCAGTGAACATGCTATTGGGAGTGAGGACTGAGGGGGATTCAGAGAGCGGCGTCAGGGGTGTGGATGGCGCCGTGGCACTCTGAGACAAACTCGTAGGAGGAGGGCCTTTGGGCAATGTTGCCTTGGAGAAGGATATATTCGACATCAGATTCACCTGAAAAAAAACAAACAAACCAGTTAAGTCAGGAAAACGTCAGCGTAACTACAAGCAAAACAATATTTATTTTAATTGAAGCAAACAGCAGGTACTTACAGGCAGCGCTGCGGGTTTGGGTTCGGAGGACTTCAGGTGAGCCATCATAGCTTGCAGTCGCTCTTTGTCCTTTTTCAACTATGTTAGATGAGAGGACGGAAATAGAAGTTGAGAGTCAGTGAATTCACGGCTCGCGTTAAATGACGAAATCACATTCAGTGTTGGTTTCTGGCATCCCGAAAAGTGTAATTATCTAAAGACATCACTTCTGTTTCTAGCCCTGGTGTGAAAAACACACCACCACTGTTACAGTCAGAGTTTTTTTAGAAAGCTCTTCCTTTTTTTTTTTTCCAACAGTTCCAAAAAAAAAAAAAAAAAACTGGATACCCCACAATGGTTAAGTTATATTTGTAAAAAAATAAATAAACTGCTGTTAATAAATCAAAAGATGTATTGTCCCTTTTGTTGTTTGATTATAAAAAAAATAAATATAAAAGGTTATAAAGAAAATAAATCAAATGTGTACCTGCAGTTCCAACTGCTGGACCACTTGCATCTGCACACGACACTGTGCTGTGCTCTTGTCATCCAGTATGTGTTCACCGTTCAAATGTCTGCAGACAAAAATCATGACATGCTTTATGGAAAACCATGTGAGCAAAAAAAATAATTAGACCTCAAGAATAATTTCATTTCAACTTGAAAACACGGGGTTTTACGCCACAGAAATAGGAAATAATAATAGTAAAATAAGAGGAGGCAACAGCAAGATCTGATTAAAATGTGACATATACAGATCCAACGTATATACATACAAATTACAGAACATATTTTCCTATCTATATTATATATATATATATATATTATATTATATA
>CAKAOH010006388.1:0-23274 GCA_916701665.1 Sebastiscus tertius
AATGCTAATGGTCATTGTATTTTACATGGTTGGAAAGCCTGTTTATTTACCTTCACAATGATGTCCAACTTGTAAGGATCATGCATTTGTGGGATGAGCAGCACAGCTGATTATGTGGGGAAGAAAAATGTTCCAAAATGCTCTGCCAATGGTAAACAGTGTATTCTTCTGTTGGTGTTGACTCTTGTCTTGAGTTGTTTGGTGGATTAGATGATTGAACTCTCTATCAGTAACAAGGAACAAACAAGACATATTGGCTATTTGACACTTTATTCATTCAATCCACCGTCAGGAGCCTCAGTAGAGGAGGAAGATCCATACGCAGCCACCACAGCCTGGCACCTCCTCCTCATGCTGGTCACCAACCTGGTCACGCGTTGCTGTGGGATGGCGTTCCATTCCTCAACCAGGACTGGTTGCAGGTCAGCCAGCGTGGTTGTGTTGGTCACTCTAACACATACAGCACGCCCAAGCTGATCTCACAAGTGTTGAATTGGGTTGAGGTGTGGACTCTTGGCAGGCCGTTCCATTCTCTCTACTCCCACATTGTGGAGGTAGTCTGTGATAACCCTGGCTCTGTGGGGGCGAGCGTTGTCATCTTGGAGGATGAAGTTAGGTCCCAGATTGTGGAGATATGGGATCACCACTGGCTGCAGAATCTCATCCCGATATCTCACTGCATTGAGATGGCCTTCAATGATGACAAGCCTTGTTTTGCCAGTGAGGGAGATGCCCTCCCCCCACACACACACCATGACACTGCCCCCACCAAAAGCTGTTACTCCATCGGTTCAACAATCAGCATAGCGTTCTCCACGTCGTCTCCATACTTTGACCCTGCCATCCAACTTTGGTAGACAGAACCTGGACTCATCACTGAACATGACATTCCCCCACATGTTCAGGTTCCATTGTCTGTGTTGTCGACACCAGCGCAAACGGGCCTGAGGGTGAAGGGCAGTCATTGCAGGCTTCCTGGTAGCCTTATGAGAATACACTGTTTACCATTGGCAGAGCATTTTGGAACATTTTTCTTGGGCGCTCCCCACATAATCAGCTGTGCTGCTCATCCCACAAATGCATGATCCTTACAAGTTGGACATCATTGTGAAGGTAAATAAACAGGCTTTCCAATCATGTCAAATACAATGACCATTAGCATTGGAACAACAGAGAAATAATCCACCAAACACAAGTTTCTGAACTTTTTTTCCCCAGTTTATATACACTAGGGATGGAACGGTTCAGGTAAAAAATCCGACCCATTCGGATCGGCACACGGTTCGGGTCGTGTATGAATTGTTCGGTTCATTTAAAATAAGTTATGAGACTGATTGTGTGTTTTTTTTCATGCACAGTTTGTTGTCACACTAGAAATGGGGAACAGCCTCACAGTTTTTAGTCAAAAAGACATGCGCAGAAAAAAAAAAAACTTCAAATAGTTATCGGGGGAAAAAACCTCTCAGTTGGCACGGATGAAGTGGTGAGTGCGGCTGTCAGTCAGCTTAGGAAATGGTGAGTAGACACGATAAAGTCCAGTTAGAGGATCCACCAGCATCGTTTGGCTCTGCTGTATGGGAGCATTAGTGTTACCATGAAAATGACGGAAAAAAAGTGGTAGATAAAACGGCAAATGTGTAAGCACTGTGCAACACGTGTGGTTGATGCTAACGGCAACACTTCCAATATGATGAACCATTTATGAAAACATCACTCCAATGTGGCCATCGATAGTGCAAGGAGGAGAGAGTCGGGTAGGAGAGATCAACTCCTTCTCCCCGCAGCATTTAAACAGCCTCTACATGCAGACTCAGACAGGGCAAAAAACACAACTGCAGCATCGGGGAGGTTTAGAGTGAAAGATATGCAGCATATGGATTTCAGCATATGATTAACGTAACGTTACTTGAGCCACGCTATACACTTAAGTAGGGATACACCGCTATCACCTATTTTCAGACCAAGTACAAGTACAAGTACTTACATTTGGGTACTCTCCGATACCGAGTACCGATACGAGTACTTCTCTGTGCCAAAAGACCCTCGTTAACAGCCAGCTGGAGGGTGTGAGCGACACATGACAGGCTGGGGAGTCCTGCATACGAGGCGGTGCGCCGCGACCGGCTCTAGGTCGGCATGGAAAGGCTCTGGGCGAAGGTGCTTCAAGGGGCCATGGACAAAGTGTCCGCGGGGCAGACTGTCCGCGTCGTGCCCCCAGGGCGGGGCTCGGCCCACGTAAAAGTCGCCAGGGGTCATACTGGTATCGGTATCGGTGCATTCCTACACTTAAGCAACAGTAATTTCCGAACAGACACAGTGGTACAGAAATCCAACCGTATTCCTCCAAATACTGCACTTTTGAGTGGAAAAACTAATCTTTCAATTAAGAGCTGATAATCAGAGAATTGAGACATATGTTAAACTGTTTTTCTTTTAGTATAGTTCTGGTTGAGCTTATGCTTCAATTAATGTTGATGGCTTTAGTCTATAATTACATCATATTTATATGAAAATAACAGCTGCATTTTTTGTTTGCACTAATGACTGTAGAAGACCTATTATTTCAATTAAGATTTGACAATGAAGAAGAGTTGATGTTCTTTATGTAAGCCATACTTTTATTAAGGCAAACATTTGTTAACTTATTTTTGCTAAATAAATGAAAATCAGAACTTGACCTCCTCGCTATAACAGAAATTACCAAACCGAACCCAAAACTGTGATATGAACCCAACCATGAATTTTGTGAACCGTTCCACCCTAATATACACACATATACACATATACTCATACATGTATATACACATGGGTCAGCCCTAATATATAAACATACACACATGCTTTTTATATATATATATATATATATGTTTATCTTTTTTCACCTACATGGCACTTAAATGTTTATGTCTTACCTTCCTCAGCTTTGCCGTCCTTTTAACTGTATGTCTATTTCTGTGTGGGTACATTGAGAGCAAAGTCTACTTGGCTAAAGCTGATTCTGATTCTTATCGTGCAGCATGAGAGTAAGCATTTGTTAAACATATTTTTGTTTTTATGCCAAATCACTTCTGAAACTATGTAGTTATAAAGTTATAAAGGAATTTTAAATTGAATGAATTTATTTGGACTACTGTTTTTAAATTACAAAACATATACATATATTTGCATAAAGCAGCATATTTGTCCACTCCCATGCTGATAAAAGTATTAAATACATGACAAATCTCCCTTTAAGGTACATTTTGAACAGATAAAAAATGTGTGATTAATTTGCAATTAATTGCGATTAGTCAAGATTAAATATTTGAATCCACTGACAGCCCTGATAACAACTAAACACATGATGGAGTTTGTTGTTTACTGCACAGCCAGTGTTCCTCTACACGAACATGTCACCATCTGATTCATGAAGACAGTTGTGTTCACCTTGTGCCTCAGGTGCTACGCAGACAGACACCGCCCACCTGCTGCTCCTGCTGCTCGTGCTGCTCCCCGCTCCGTGCTCCGCCCCGCAGGGCCGCTCCGTGCGCGGAACTCAGCGCTCCCCCTGTGAGGAAAACAAACCTACTATGAGACTTTAAACCTGTGAGCTCGTTTCAGACCTCAGAACTAAACACACAGCGGTAGGGAGCTCCAACGGGGGAAGTGTCCGGTAGGAGCCGGGCTGAGAGCCGGGCTGAGGGAGCTGTGAGCCGGGCCATTGGTCGGCCCGTGCCGTGCCGGCCCGGGCACTGCACTGCCCGGCCCGGGCCACTTGTTGCCGGCTGATGACATGAAGATGAAGTCGGGATTAGA
The DNA here is from genome assembly GCA_916701665.1 of Sebastiscus tertius. Taxonomy (NCBI): domain Eukaryota; kingdom Metazoa; phylum Chordata; class Actinopteri; order Perciformes; family Sebastidae; genus Sebastiscus; species Sebastiscus tertius. The sequence continues at coordinate 3,796 of CAKAOH010006388.1, forward strand.
GAGTAGCGGCACGCGGGGCACCAACAGGTGGGAACAGTTAGACAGGTGAACACACACAGCAGCAGCAGCAGCAGCCTACCTGTCCACCTGTCGCCGCTGTCTGTCTCCTCACAGCTCCGTGAACCGTCACACACCGACCGGACAGCCTGCGGTGGTCCGGGGATCCGGCTTCGGTGCCCGGCCCGGGGGGTGTTAACGTTAACGGTGGATTTTCATTAGCGGGGTTTTTATTTAAAGAGGCAGGAGACTCACAGACTGCAGGTGAACAACTGAAAGACATCCACTGTGTTCACATTATCTCATTCTCCTTTAGAACTTACAGTGATGAGTTATGAATACATGTTTAGGAATTGTTGATAAATTCTAATTAATAAAATAAAAATAAACAGAATTTACTTTTTATAAGTTTATAAGGATAAATAAGCCTCTTTTGAAGCACAGTCACAAAATGGAAAATTACATGAAGTCAGTTTCTGATTTAAAGGTCCCATATCATGCTCATTTTCAGGTTCATACTTGTATTTTGTGTTTGTACTAGAACATGTTTTCATGCTGTAATGTTCAAAAAACCTTTAATATATTTTATTTTCCTCATACTGTCTTCCTGAATATACCTGTATTTACCCTCTGTCTGAAACACTTTTTTTTTAGTGCATTTCAATGGAACTGCATTGCTAGGCAACAGTTTGGGTTCATGTTTACTTCCTGTCAGCTGATGTCATTTACATACACTGCAACAGGAAATAAACTGGAACACATTTAGAATGTTTATGTTTAAAACTGTGTAAAGGTCTAAATATTGTACATTTGTGACATATGACAGAAATGTGACAAATGGACAGAAATCCTAACGGCTTGTTTCAAACGCACAATTTCCGAATACGGACTGTGTGTATTTCTCTGTATATTGAGCGTTTTGATAGTTTAACAGTATTTATAAAGCACTTAAACCTGCATAATAATATAAAAGACATGGAAATCTCACTTTTTACAATATGGGACCTTTAAACAATCTGAAAAATAAAAATTCTCCTCATATTTTTTCATCATCTCAGTGTGTTTTATTACATCAGACCATCTTTGAATCACAGTCTGCAGCCTACTGTTTAAAGTAGCAGTAGTCAGTATATTTTTGGCATCATTGGGCAAAAATCCCATAATAACCTTTCAGCATATTGTAATTCAAGTGTTCAGAGAGAAAACTAGACTTCTACTCCTCCTCATGGCTCTGTTTTCAGGCTTTAGAACATCTAGCCCAGAGGCATGTTCTTAAAATAGCACTAGTCACCATGGAGCTCCGTCTAAAAATTTTAGTTGCTGTTCTTTTTGAATATTTTATTATATTTATTATATTAATGTAGATTTTAAAATGACAATATTTAATATAAAATTTTAAAAACAAAAATGTTTAATGTATATATGAACTCTGACCTTGTCTGAAGTCAAAGTTCAATATTGTGCGCATGTCAAACTGCCATCTCACTCTTTGCTTTGGCCTATGGAAGGAGGCTGGGACACGAGTCTTGGGCTGTGGGGTACAACGCATGCAGAGTGTAACTCGAGCTGCGGTAATGGGTTTTGATTGGCTCAACTTCGGCGAGTGCAAACCAGATTTTACGGCGCATGTGTGGTACCCCAAAGCTATGACGTTTTGATGGCGCGTGTCCTAGCCTCCTTTCCATAGGCCTTGGCTGAGACAAAGAAGCGGGTGCAGCTACGATGGGGAGCTAGATGTGGTTTTTACCCCCCAAACTGAAGAAAACATGGCAGAAAAGCGAAAGAAAACATTCTATTTTCACAATGATTGGGAGGAAGAGTTCTTTTTATGACAGTGAAAGAAAAATGTGTGTGTCTCATTTGCGAGGCAACTGTTGCGACGGCAAAGCGTTACAATATGGAGAGACACTTCAGTACGAGTCACAAGAGCTTCCATGCTAACTACCCGCCTGGCAGCGCACTACGGACAGAAAAAGCCTGTGACTTAAAGGCAGCTTTGGGCAAACAACAGTCTTTTTTCACGAGGCTGGTGATAAAATCACAAAAAGCAACTGAAGCTTCGTTTAGAGCTGCAAGTTTTTTGATAAAGAACAAGAAAGCCTTTTCGGACGAGGAGGTCTTGAAAGGAGCAATGATGATAGTTGTAAACACTGTGTTCAAAGACGAGAAGAATGGTCCCGATGCCATCTCCACTCGCTCCGATGTCCAACTGGAGGCAAGTATGATGGTTAGAAGAGTGTCGGCTGTGTCCGAAAACTTGACGGAGCAATTGGGTTGGTCTAGTGCGACGAGTCCGTGGACAGCACCAGTACAGCTCAGCTGATGATGTTTATCCGAATGGTGTGATGATTTCTCCACAAAAGAAGAAGTCCTGACACTTCTGCCCCTGGAGACAACAACGAGGAGAATTGACATCTACAACACAGTGAAGAGGTTCTTCGTGGAGAAAAAGGTACCATTAGAAAAGCTGGTGTCGGTGACAACGGACAGGGCTCCCGACATGACCGGCCGGCGTGCAGGCTTCATTGCGCAATGCAAAGGTGACCCAGACTTCCCAAAATTCCTACATTACCACTGCATCATTCACCAGCAGGCGCTATGTGCAAAAGTAACCGGCTTTGATCATGTGATGACTCCTGTCGTCAAGATCATAAATGGCAACCGCTCCAAAGCCAAACAACACAGGACATTCAAAGTGCTATTGGAGGAGCTGTCAGCTGAATATGGTGACCTGTTACTACACACAGAAATTCGATGGCTCAGCAGGGGACGAATTTTGCAGCGTTTTTTGTCACTTTTGGGCGAAATCAAAGAGTTCCTGCAATCCAAAGGGGAAGACGCCTCGCTGCTCGAGGACACTGAGTGGATACCTGACCTTGCATTTTAAACAGACATCAATGGGAAACTGAACCATTTGAACTGTGAGCTGCAAGGCAGAGGTAAAACTGTTGCTGACATGATAAGCGCTGTAAACGCATTTAAAGCTAAGATGAACATTTTCTCTGTGCATTTACAGAGAAAAAAAGTGCTGCACTTTCCCGCCGTACAGTCAGTGTTGAATGACAATGCTTCTGCATCTGGGCTTTTGACAAAGCTGTAGAAAAGTACTCTCCAGTCAACAGACTAGGGCAAGAGTTTGAGAACAGGTTTTATGACTTTGATCAACTTGAGCCATGTGTGTCATTCGTTTCAAATGCTTTCATGCAAGTAGACACGACATGCATTGCTGAGCAACTAAGTGCTATGTTCAACTTGGATGCTGGACAGGTGGAGATTGAAATCGTAACGTTGCAAAATGACTGCCACCTCAAAACCCATCAGTCTGCACCAAACTTTTGGTGCCTTGTGGACACAGAAAAGTACAAAGGTGTATGCACAGCAGCTATGAAAGTTGCCTGCCTTTTTGGTTCAACCTATCTCTGTGAATCAGCCTTTTCTGACATGAACTTCATCAAGAACAAACGCAGAACACGCCTTATTGAGGCACATCTACAAGACTCACTCAGAGTTGCAGTGTCAAATTATACACCAGATTACAGTACATTGGTGAACAGAATGCAATGCCAGGCTTCCCACTAACAGACATTTACAGACAAAGAAAGAGATAACATATGTTTTCATTGAAAACACCATGACAACATTAAACTCATATTGCACAAAAATGTGAAAAATAATTGGTTCAAAAAGTGTAACAGATGTTATGATTTGTTAAAAATGCTACAGATTTGGTGATTAGTACTAATGTAATAAGATTCATTTAAAAATGTGAAAGAGTTGATTTTTTTTTATCTTACATAACTAATAATTTGTATAAACATGGGTTAGTATTCATGATTTGTTAAAAAATGTTACATAGGTAGTGGTTAGTAAAAACGAGACATGATTTGAAGATATGACAGTTGATGATTTCCTTAAAAATGTTAGAAGTGATAATTTGTACAAAAATATCACAGGTGTGATTTGGAACAAAATGCTACAAATGTGTTTATTCATACAAATCTGTCAAGAAAGATATTTACAAAAATATCAGATATGGGATACCTCTGACCTTCAAATGTTGAAACAGATTAACAGAAATAAATGTTGCATGTTTAAATATATCTCTGTTTCCTACCATCATTGTTGGGGAAATCATTGTTAATAATTATTGTGAGGAATAATTAACATTGACATGTGATCAGACAGTCTCTTCACATATATTATTATTATTATTATTAGAAGGTGATCTGTGCAACTTTGTTATTCAGGAAGTTTGTATCAAACAAGTAGCCCTTCGTACTACTCAGTACCATTGAAGTAGCTCTCAGTTTCAATAAGATTGGTGACCTCTGATCTAGCCTGTGATGGGAGACTTTGACCAATCACAGGTCAATTCAGAGAGAGAGAGAGTGTCCTATTGGCTGTGCTCCGGTGATGTGACCGGAACTTGGCGTTCCTTCACCAGATTTCACAATGGCGGCGGCGTCACAAACTTTCTCATGTTACAGCTAAACCGTGCACTACAAGATGATTCTGAGAACATCTGAGGAGAGAAATAAGCATTAACGTAACAGAATATTGATTCATATTTGATCAGCGCTGCTGATCAAACCGCTTGGTCGGAGTTCGTGAGTGATTGACAGCCGGCTCTCATAGACAGCAGCTGGACAGCAGACCTCAGATCAGCTCTTACTGCTTGTTTTCCTCCGGTCTGTGAAATCTTGCAGATGCCGTTAGGAGCACCGGAGGACACAGAGGAACATGATGTTTTTCAGGTTACCTGTTTCATGTACTATTGTCACAATATAGCAACCGTTTTGTAAAAATAACTTTTTTTAATCATATTTGCTCCAATCTCGCCTACTTCAGCTTTAAGCCGACTTAATATCAGAATTCAGATGTAGCATGCCGTTGTAGATGCCTGAATATTTCAGAGTAAATAAATACATTGAAAAGTTGCTTAAATTTCCACAATAAAAAACCCCCCTAAAATATTGAATTTACAGAACACTGAATTATCTTAATCTATCTAATATAAATAGGCTGTGCGTTTGTGAAATATTTTCAGTGACATATTTTTTTGGAGAGAACTCAAAGGAGTAAAGTAGGGAGCATACACTTTCACTCATGTCTTTTTCCCCCCATGTTTCATGATGTTAATCTGTTTGTCTCACTCTTAATGTTCCACCCTGTTGGGCTAAATTATGAAGAAAGTAGGTCAGATGAAAAAAAGATGTTAAACATATTTGATATAGTTATAAAAGTTCTGTTTATGTGTCTACTCATCGGGATTATTATTTGAGTGCCTGAGATTGGCCAATATGTTTTCCTGACACTTAAAGGTCCCAAATTATGCTCATTTTCAGGATCATACTTTTATTTTGTTTGTACTAGAACATGTTTACATGCTGTAATGTTAAAAAAAACCCTTTATTTTCCTCATACTGTCTGTCTGAATATACCTGTATTTACCCTCTGTCTTAAACGCTCCGTTTTAGCGCATTTCAACGGAATTGCGACGAAATTGCAACAGAATTGCGTTGCTAAGCAACAGCTTGGGTCCATGTGTACTTCCTGTCAGCTGATGTTATTCACACACACTGCAACCAGGAATAAACTGGGACACATTTAGAATGTTTACGTTTAAAACTGTGCAAAAGGTCTAAATATTGTATATTTGTGACATCACAAAAGGACAGAAATCCTGTTTCAAATGCAGAGTTTCTGAATACAGGCTGTGTGTATTATATATATATAATTTATGGTCTGCATTTTTTCAGCAGCACGCATTCAACGTATTTATATGCCTCTCTAGTTTTCATTGTTCGTGGAGGAGTCCACCATTCTTATGCTGGATTCTTCTGATGCCTTCACACACCCGGGGGATTGATTGGAAATGCTGTAGCATGTAATCAAGTGTTAATGTTTGTAATTTGATCTGATTCCGCCACAGTGTTTACTGTTCGCTGTCATACAGCCGTATCAAGTCACTGCTAACACAACATAGCCTACTGCTGCTGCTTCACATTAAAACACTTGAAACGTTTTTTTGTGAAGCAGCCACAGGAAATGCAATGTATCTGTCACTGAGGTTAATGCTGACAGCTAGCATGGCTCTGTCCACAAAATCCACCAGCATCTCTAAAAAGCTCACTTGTTAATCACGTTATATTGCAGTTTATATATAAAAAGAGTAAAAGTGAAAATTTGCAGTTTAAACAGCACATAAAACAGCAAATTGTCATGTCTGTATTACTGTAGGCCTAGCCTATATATGTATATCATTTATTTAGGCTACTGTATGTCATCTTAAAATAATTTCTGTCTGCAGTGATGAAGACACAAATAGAGGCGTTCCACAAGGAATACAGTGAATAATAGATATTTATTTAGAAAAATAAATAAGAGCAACACTGACGTAAACAGGAAATAAAACAGGAAAAAACCCAGAGATTTAGCCTACTGCATCAAACTGCTGCCACATTATACTGTAGGCTACTTTCTTCATTGGGACAATAGGAGAAATGATAAGGAAAGTAGTTACGCTGACATGAGGTTTATGTTACTACAGGCCCTCAGAAACAAAAGTTGAAGTGTTTGAAGACCTTTGGAGTGAATTTAATAACCAGTGAAACTCCAAATATTGAAGCTGTCAAAGCAGCTGTGTTGTGGGCTTATCTTTCACACTTGGATTTCGGTTAGCTTCTGCTTTAGTTTAGCAGTTAAAATGTTTTGGTTCAGTTAAAGGAACAGTGTGTAGGATCTGGCGGTATCTAGCAGTGAGGTTGAGATTGCAACCAACTGAAGCCTCTCCCGTGTGCCAGGCGTTTAGGAGTTCTACGGTGACCCGCGCAAAAACGCGAATGGCCTTCTCTAGAGCCAGTTGTTGTAAGAGCAGCGTAGGGCATCATCTGGAGCAGAGCCAGTGCGTAGAGTGTGTGTGTATGAGGGAAGTGAGTGGTGAAGCAAGAGAGAGAGAGCGGTGGCGACGGGTAGTGAGTAATGTTATTGACTCCGGCCCAAGAGCTACTGTAGAAACATGGCGGTGCAACATGGCGGACTCCGTGGAGAGGACCCGCTCTCTATGTAGATATAAACGGCTCGTGCTAAGCTAACGAAAACACATCGATTATACACAAAAGAAAACATAGTTATTAATGTTATGTTCCATTTCTGACAAAAGATCCCACTAATTGTTACACACTGGTCCTTTAAGCTTATGGTTTAGTTTAGCTGCTACATTTTCTTAATTAGGCAGATGATAAAATTTAGCAGTTTAAACAGTTTGTGATACAGGTTAGCTAATAATTTAGCTTAGTTCCACTTGGCTAATGGTTCAGTTTTATTCACTTAAATTGATGAAAACTACTGAAGAAAACTTGTCTTGTTATTTTATAGAAACATTTAAATAGACTCTTGAGCAGGGTTGCCCAAAGTGGGGCCCTCGGGCCCGCCAGGGTCGATTTGGACCATCCGATGTTAACAACTTTCTTTTTTTAAATAAAAGGCCTGTGGAATCGCCGGCGATCCCGACTGACTTTACTGTCTTTCGGAGGCTGTAGCAGGCTCGGTTTTAGAGTGAGGGTGACGGTACTGGTACCATATGAAACTAGAAAAGCCGAAGGAATCCATCAGTACCAACCATATCATGCATCTTTAGCTTGTCGGGAAGGAGGCTAAATAACAATCCAAAGTTATGCTAAATTTTGGCGAGGGAAAACTGGCAAGGCCTTTTTCACAGGGGTCCCTTGACCTCTGACTTCAAGATATGTGAATGAAAATGGGTTCTATGGGTACCCACGAGTCTCCCCTTTACAGACATGCCCACTCTGGCAAAAACATTTTTTTTGAATGCAATAAAAATGTGTTATTTTCGCTTATTCTAAAAATGGTGTAGGCTATTTGAACATTTCTGCATTCTGGGGTCCCTAAACAGTCTTTGAAATGCATGAATTGGGTACGACTGTAAATGAGCCCAATTGTATTCAGCAGGTGGGTTTTAAGGGTTAACTATGTAAAAGCTAAAATAATATTCAATTTGGGGAACTTGGGATCCCAGTAGCATTTTGCATCTTAACAGGTGTTTACTTTTGTCCCGTGGCCCACTACTGAGTTCCAGTTTTCAAGGGAAAAGGTTTGGGCACCCCTGCTCTTGAGGAATGCACAAATAACTTCACTCAGACCAACAGGTCAGATGGGCTTATCAAGAGCTGCGATACAATCAATAATTATATCCCTTTTCACCCCTGTACTAATACCAACAACATCACAATCACATTTCCACCAAACTATCCTTCGGCAAAAAACACACTTTAAATATGCAATCGAGAGGAAGAAAGAAAGAAACACAAATAGAAAGAAAAACACAAACTGAACAACAGGGAAACATTGGAAATATCTTGTTTCTTAATAAAAGTGCGTTTGCAGGCCTCAGGGCTTTCAGGATTCACTGAGATAAGGAGAAACATTTGAATTAGTTCAGTCTGACATTTTGGAAAATCCTATTGATTGCAGTGTTGCAAACTGTTTTCCAATGAAAGTAGGTAGCACTAACTCCAAAAGTCAGCAGATGGCGTCAGGGCCACCGCTCCCACCACGCGCATCACGCGCTGCGCGTGGGGCACCAAGTGTCGGAGGGGGCATCACAATTTGCATAAAGCTTAGTGGTTGTGTTGTTGACGGCGAGGGGGAGACCCCGGGCTGTTGGCAGAGGAGCCGTGGACTGTGATTACTCTGAGCAGCATTGGAAATGAACTACAATCTAATATTTCTTCCTTTATCCTTGATGGGCTGAAGAAGTTGCTACATTTGTCACTAGTTAGAAATAAAGTCGCTAGGAGGGTCTGAAAAGTCGCTAAATCTAGCGAGAACGTCACCAAGTTGGCAACACTGATGATTGATATCATACCCAGATATTATCCAATATTCAAATAGAAATCAGTTTCATCTCTGTGTGTCCAGTACAGAGGTATACGTCCAGGGAGTGTTTGGCCTGGCTTAGCATAAAGACTGGAAGCAGGGGAAAACTGCAGTTAGCTTAGCTTCATCAAAAGTGGAAAAAATTGTCTATATTTGAAATTATAGTGCAGTTCCCTTCTTTGAAAAGTCATTTTTATCAGCTGTTTCTCCTTTTCCAGGCTCCTTCAATACATTTTCTGTTTGTTGGTTATTTCTGGTTTTGATCCGGTTGTTGTTTTACCCGTTGCTCTCCATTTAACAGAACAGATTATAATTTATACTTAACTCCAGTTACAGCCTTTTCCCCTTGTACAACAGAAGAATGAACCGTTTCCTTAGCCTCAAGCTAGGATTGGACAATCTCTGTTCAGGTGAGGGGATTAGCAAACGGTCAGTTGGAAGGCCTTTGGTTTTCAAAAAAGTTGAGATTTTATTTAGTGTCTTCTTAAAGGTTCAGTGTGTAGTATTTAGTGGCATCTAACGGTGAGGTTGCAGATTGCAACCAATCCCTCCGCTCACCTTTCCAAACGTGTCGGAGAACTACGGTGGCCTTCAGGTAACGTAAAAACGTGAAAGGCTCTCTCTAGAGCAAGTGTTTGGTTTGTCCTTTCTGGGTGTTTCTGAGCAACATGGCGGACTCCAGACAGCCATTCTTATTTCCAGGTGATTATACACTAATGAAAACAGAATAATGAACATTAGGCTATATTCCATATCTGCGAATAGATCCCCAGAAATACTACACACTGGCTTTAAGTTTACTAAAAAAAAACAACAACCTTTCAGCCTGTCACATGACTCTGCGGAGGACTGAGCTGGAAACACACATTAATAAATCAAAAGCAACAAGAACACAAACAGGAAACCACAGTATTTTTTTGTAGAAAAATCGCATAGTGTGCCGCAAACAAAATGTCCATCTCAACACAGTTATCTCATATTTAGAACTTTTCCTGAAACACAAGAACATTTTTTGCTACAGAGCTCAGTCAGGGGCCTTCACCTGTCTCAGAGGAACTTAGAAAAATACAACCATTTTGCATCCCTCTGAATCAGGGACAAGAAATAAAAGGCCTGTACCACGAAGTGAGTTCAACATACTGTACCCAGGTTATCTTCTCCTTATCTGGTTTAACTAACAATAACAAACAAGACCCCGCTCAACGGAGGAGCTTGTAGGAGCTTGTTCACAGAGAGGGGGCGGTGTTTGCAGCTTATGACCAATCACAAACATGGACAAGTCTACTTGTCAGCAGAGCAGCACATTTAACAAAGGAAGAGCAAACTATAATATTAGACAAATACAAAGAAGTTTAACACATAATCCAGACTAAAAGTAACACAGTTGAAGCTGCCAAATACAGGAAGGACAGCTGGTGAAAGAAGAAATTGCTGCTGAGTGAATGCGTAAATTAAAATTGACATATTAATTTAACGGAATACTCAAAAGTCAGATATATTGGTTTAGATGGGGCAGAGATATATAAACAGCTTTCAAAATAGAAAGAATCAATAGATTTCAGTAGCCTACATTATTCCCTTTGATGATGATGATGATGATGATAATGAGATGTTGTGTATGAGTCTTTCAGCCTTCTTTCTTTCGGTGTGAAACAGACAAGAGCAAGTAAAAAAATAAATATAAAAACATAATTCAAAGCAGTAAGGAGAAGTAAGAACATAACCTCCTCCGGAGCAAATCCTGCTTCGTAGTACAGGCCTCTGGTTCAGGAACATGATTTTCTTTGGGTTAAACTTAAAGTAAACCAGTTTGGCTTCAGAACTAGAGGGAAAGATGTCATATTACATTGTCTTCTGATTCAATGTTAAAAGTCCTGGACAGTCACACAGGACACTCTTATATACACAGGGGTCTAATTATACAGAATAACTAAACACACCTGTGTGGGTATAAAGGTTGAAAGGTTAAATAACCCAATTAAAGTATTTTAGGGTGACCATTAATTCACAGCATTTTTAAAGAGCAACGTAACACTAAATACACTGTTTGAGTTAGTATAATATATGCCCTGGTCCCAGTCTATAGTATCTATAGTATTTGACAATTACAGAGTAATTCTGTCTGCATTTCCTGTTTTGTCTTTTAACCAGTTGCTATGGCTGGCTAAAGTAAAACAGTCCTAACTGGTTAAAAGAAGCCTGCTGGGTTCACACCCAGAGAAGAATCAAGCCCATCAAGCAACACGCAGATTTTTCGATGGCTCTAAGAATTATCTTTCCAGATGTTCCTGTGGTGTGAGGTATGTTAAGAGTGTTTTTTTACATCACCCGATCGGCTCTGAAGTCCATCCCAGCCGCACCGATTTCAAATCGTAAATATTAAACGTTCAATATTTCCGATCACATATCCTGTTGTGTGTGGGGAACCCCGAGGACAGCTGACGACGCAGTCAGGTGGGAATGAACGATTGAGAACTAAGCTGATTGAAGAAGGAAGGACAAACCACCTTCCTATTACGCATTTTGCATGGCTAACGCATGATCTAATGCATGAGCTAATGCAAAACGCGAAGCATAAAGTAGTAGTAAGATGGAGCTCAGAAATGGAGGACCAACCTGTTAATTTGTAGCAACAACACAAGTGTTTATTTAACGTGTCTCCATGACTTCATCTATTCATCCTTTGTGAATTTTCAGTACAAATTAATTCAAACTAACATCGCTAATTCTTCCCGCCATGCTTGTTTACACTAAAGTCACCTTTAGTTAGTGTGTGCTGTGCTGTTTTGGCCAAATCATTGCTCAACACACATTATAGGAACAAAACTGTTAAATTTAATATAACATGTTGTTATGTGTGGGCTCTCTCACATTTTCAACATCTCTTAAGATTTGAAAATCTTTAGGTGTGGGCAGGGTCTGAAATGAACTTTCTTCACTTCCTGCCACTGTGGCTGACAAGTATTTTTTTATCTGCCACTTTTGAAATCTCAGCGCTAAATGAAGGAATAACATTTTAGATCTAATGTCATTCAATTCATTGTGCAGCGTAACTGTTGGAAAGCATCAATAAGAGGAATCGATGGTCACGGAGGCATGAGATGCCAAGAAAGCAGACAAGCACGGTTCTCTATTCCATCACTAGCATTTTCCCAGCCTGCCAAAGTGGCGGACGTCCAAATTAAACCGCATTTGGCGGGTGGCTGGTGCTAATTTCAGACCCTGAGTGTGGGCCAGTCTTATGTTTCATGAGGCCTGGCATAAACACAGATATCGGATTAAAAAGACAATCTTTGATGCAAAGTTATGCTAGTTATGTAACTAGCTTACAATTTGCTCAACTAGCTTACTGTAAGGGAAATTCACAAGGAATCGAATGCGGCAATATTTGCAACCGCTATCTGCCCCATCTCAAGGTCCGATCACAAAAGATATTGCACTAATGTTATTACAGCGCAAACACGCCCATAAAGCTTTGCAGCTGAGAGCAATTGGCCCTTTTTTGCAGAGAAAGAAGTAAGAAATAATCAGTTTTTTCGTTTATGCAATAACCTCATATTTTCAAAAATGATATGTAGGGGAGCTTTATTAATTAATTTTTTTATGCATCTTGCCACTGCATCCCAAAATATATGAGTTTGAGCGGAGCATGACGATGCCTTCACCTCGCAACAATCACTGCTGGGCGTTACAGCCCTTACAGATGTGCTTCAGTTCCCACCAACTCTCTGAAGATGCTAATAATTTCACTGTAACTGCGTGTGGCTATCAGCGCTGATCTCTGTAAATTGGACAGTTTTTGCAATGTGGCTCATTTGCATAGTAGGGGCCAGTTTTGTGCCTAATGTCTGCATATTACCTAATTTAAATATGTGCAAATAGTGCAGGAGCACCGAGACACTATTTGCTTGGCAGCGCAGTTAGGGGTGCATTTCATCCTTTGCGGGTGCTTTAAGAATTACACGGTTTCTTTAGATCTTATTTGTGCAGGTTTAGTGGCCGCAAAAGCTGCGCAGTCCTTTTGTGAATTTGCCCTTCTATGTGTTTAATCAACACATTCTCACTCCAGACTCGTCAAATATCGTCGCTTGGTCAGTGCCCCTCGTCATCGGAGGCCGGCACACGGGGAACCCCTCTTGTGTTACTTTTGGACGGACCAGGGACGGCGTGTCAATGTACGCTCATTACATGCATAGTGTCCTTTCAAGTTTAGGCCACACAACCACTTTGGTCGTGGTTGACGTTAATTTCACTGACCAGCAACTCACGGACTGACGATACCGACGAGTCATGTGACTAACGACTGGCGTGACAAAATTAGTCAACATTACTTTCAGTTTCACATGGGACACGAACAGCGATCTCCTGGTTGAAAGTCTTGTGTTTGTCTGAAATCAAACCAGGGATTTTTAAATTACGGTAAATAGTATGCATCCTAACCAGACCCCCTTTACATTTTTGTCTAATACCGGGTTGTTTTTGGATTAAATATCCAATAAAATAGAGGGACTCTGGTGCAATGATCTATCAGAGCTGTGAGGGACATTTTTTACAACATGTGAATGGTGTGTGCTCAAGCTTATACAAGGTGTTAAGTTGCTCTTTAAGTGATAATATTTGAAGTCTATTGTCATTTCATTGGTTAAAAAAAAAATAAGATCCAGGTTTGGTTCTCTGTCTAAAATCTGTGTTAAATTGAGATAAATTCTCTAAACCTACAAGGTGTGAAAACTCTGTCAGAAATGTAATAATGACTTCCTGTAATACTTTATTTCTGATCTACAGGTCACATGACTGCAGGTGCTCTACCCAGAGCCAGACCCTGTGTTGTTGTTGTTATTGGCTGTCTTGGGGCGGGCAGTGCAGGAACCCTTTCGTCCAATAGGAAGGAAAGGACTGGACTCCGAGGTGATGACGATGCTCGGGATTCGGCCGATCGTGCCTCTCCTCACGTGTCCCTCTGCAAAATCCGTCTGTCAGACAGAAAAATACAGTTATCATCTCATCATTTTATTTTAATAATAAAATTAAGATGTTAAGAAAATGTATCATTCATTGTGATTTTCATCTGGATTGGACCAAAGAAAGCAAAACTGTAACATTTCACAAAGCAAAACTGTAACATTTCACCTGACCAGAAGTACACAGCAGAATGCCATTAGTTTTGCAGGTATGTAGTTATAAATCAAAGTATTGGACAAGTTCAAATGACCTGATGATGTTGTTTGATTCATCCAGTAAGTGGTGCATTGAGCCTGATTTTGAGGTAAATACATTTCTCTGCACAAATATTATTAACGCAATTACTAGAATTGTATTATATTAATATGTGACCAGTAATAAATAGTTCTTCACTGCTCTTAAAAACATTTTGGGGAAATATACTCAACAAAGGGACATCGCTAAAACCAGAAATATCCTGAATATTTTATTACAGTTTTTCTCAATTGTTTATACACGTTTTCTGAAAGCATACTTCATATTCTCAGAACGCTACACACAAATCCAAAAACACACAAAAGGCAAAACTCCACAAATCTGCAAAATGAAACTCTGCCTTCAAAACAATGGTATGTCAAAATAGTATTTTGTGTTCAAATGACCCACACACAGCATCATATGAATAGAACCAGTTGATGTGCTCAGTGTAAACCACTAGTATGCATTCATTATCAGGAGCCTTATGCCTTTTGCATGTCCAGTGTTACACCTGTAAAATAAAATATGTAATGTTGTAAAATATTTTTGCGTAATGCTTTTATACTAAAACTAAGGCTGTCAAAGTTAATGCGATAACAAGGCGTTAAATCAAATTCGTTTTAACGCCACTAATTTCTTTAATGCATTAATGCAATTGATTTTTCGGAGGTTGCAGCTGGCTCAGTTTTAAAGCTGAAGTGAAGATACTAGAGTGTTTTGTGTGTCTTGTTTCTTTGAAGGGGAAATAATTGTACAAACTTCATAACTTCAGATCTGATAAATCATTGTGTTGGTGCTGGTGAATTAATCACACTGTACTCACATTTGGGATGCTGCCGCGTTCACCGACTCCTGCCATGGAGATATCAGTGTCATAGGACGTCTGGAGGAAAAACAAACACATGGAAGCCTGTGAGGTGATTTTCAGACTGATTAACCAGTATCCTGCAGTGGCAGCCATGATCGAAGTCCTCCTCTTCAACACTTCCTGTCACACTAAATGCCAAGAAAGAGTTTAATTTTAATACTGAACTATATACTAAATTAGATTTGAATCAGATTGATCAGCATCAGTGAGGCAGACAGGAAACCAGAGCATCAACTCATCTCTAATCAATGACCCAGAATTTTAAAAGTAAAAGAGGGATTTTCTGGTTCGAGATGAAAAGTACATCAAGCAGATTAAAGAGCACAAAAAACACAGTGGAGCAGATTAACATGAACACCGGTGTTATGAAAGAAGATGTTCTGCTATCACCAGACTCAGACCTGACCCTTGAAATGACCCAGAATCCCTTTGACTCCCCCTCAGGTGAACCACTATCATCCCCTCCCCCAGCTGAGTGTAACATTAATAATCTACATGAGGGGGCTGTTTAATCTGTCTCCAGCTGTTGTCATGCTGCCTGAAGGTCGACCAGGACGAACTCTGAAATTTAAAACCTCAATGTGCAACTTTTGTCTTTGAGACAAGTTCAATTTTTTTAGCTCTGCCCTCATCAGTAATCGACACAAAAGCAAAACACCTCTGGTTCCTATAATAATTTTTTTGTTGTTTTATTTTTTTATTAAAAAACTGTGGACATATAAACTGAAGGAGAAAAATAAACTATGACTCCCAGGGTGCATTTCACTAACAAACATCCAACCACAGAGATTCACATTCTGTTAAAGTTGACTCTTTGTAAACGCCAGATTAAGGCCCCGATCACACATAGTGCGTTTTGCAGGTGAAAAACATGAGGCGCACCACACTGTGTTTGTGTTGCGCGATCAGACAGAGGTTTTTTGCAGTTTGCTGTCTTTTTATTTTATGTTGCTAGGCAACCACCTGATGAGTGCTAACGTTACCTTATTACAAACCACGAACTGTACGCAACCCAGATAGTTAAAGGGAGTGTTTGTAACTTCTTACACAAATAAATCATTGGGGGTCGGTGTCCCATGCGCGCTCGCGTGTGGCTACGCTGTTCAGACTCAGACTCCTTTTAGCTGACGTGTGTCGCCTCACTGTTTTGAGCGATGCTCATTCATGTCTATGTAGAGCGAGCACTAGCGCGAGCCCGAGCAACAGGACGCTGACTTTGTGTCGCTGTTAACAAGCAATTTCTGATTCTTAGAGTCCCTTTAGTAGTACAGTTTAAATGAATAAAAACAGGGGGCGCTAGTGAGCAGGTGATGGAGTAGGTAGCGTGTTGCAGAGCTCTTCAAAACTTTTTGTCATTTAAGTATTATTTTGGCGTAATATAGACAAAAACACCCATAGTTTTTCATCTAACTCCTTCCGGGGCCTCGAGTGACTCAGGTGAGCCGGCTCCAGCAGCGGTAAGCCCAGCTGAAATCATGGCCTTTAAGAACAAACTGCTGTCATCGTTTTCAAGGATGAGGTTCGGTCTGTGCTTGAAAGTGAAATGTCTGCTATTAAATTAGAGATACAATCTGCTTAAACAGAACTCTCTAACTTTAATGTTGCAATAAAAGTCTAGGTGGAACATATTGGAAACACCATTGAGGAGATGGAAAGGGGACTTTCTGGATGTTCAGATGACGTCGCGGTTTTACAGAACACAGTGCAACAACTTTCAACCCAGGTGGCTGCCTTAGAGGACAAATGTGAGGATGTGGAAGGAAGATCCAGACGCAACATTGTACAAATAGTAGGGGTACCGGAAGGCCAAGGCAGTTACAGCAAAACTGCAGTCTCCGAGCTGCTGAAAGAAGCTTTTCATCTGGATAAGGCTCCTCTACTGGACAGAGCGCGTCGGACCTTACAGACACCACCGAAACAAGAAGCTCCCACTAGAGCCATAGTGGCCCGTTTTCATTACTTTCAGGACTGCTCCTTGCCAGGGAACGGAGGCGAGTGACAGAGAAATGACCTAACCATCTCGGTCTACCCGGACTATACAGCAAGAGTTGCCCGTGCACGAGCAGCATACAACGGCATCAGACAGCAGCTGCGTGGGACCGAGGGACTTCGCTTTGGCATACTTCACACGGGCAACTTCGTATTACCTACAATGGAGTGGAGAAGATGTTTACATCGCCCGATGAAGCACAGAAATACATCATGAAAAACATTACAAAACAAGTGACTGCTCCCCGTTAATGACTGGCTCTCATGGAAGGAGGAGGTTATTTCTGACTGTAGGCTGTCCAAACTGACTTGACATAATCTTAAATCACTTTTTATATTATACAGTAGTGTGAAATATTTAGATGGCAATTGCAGATATGTCTAACTTCCTGATGTGAGTTTTCTGTTTAAAGGGAATGTTTGTAACTTCTTACATGTGTAAATCATTGCTGGTCGGTGTCTCATGGTCGCTTGCGTGTGTCTCCGCTGTTCAGACTCAGACTCTAACACAAACTACAGTGAAGCACCAAAACCTCTTGGTTGTATCTAGTGAAGCCCGTCTGTTAAACAGTGTTGACCGCGGTTGGAGGACGCGAGGGAGACCGTAGCTTTGGTCTCCAGGACCGGAGTCTCTGCTGTACTCTGCTCCTCTGCCTGCCTTCACTCACACACCGCGCTCATTCCCACTTCTTCTTGCCACTCTTCATCTAAGAAAAATGTCTGAACATCTTTCAGCAGGATCCCATGAAATGTATGGTTCCCACATAATTCTTTTCTAATTGACCTTCCTCTAGCGCCACCATCAGGACAAAACAATTCCTTGCCCTGGCAATAGACAACTAATAAAGTCCTAATGTTTTTTCTTTTCTTCGTATAATATCTTTTATCTGCTTTGTGAATTTTAATCAAAGAACATTTTAGAGATTTCAAAATGTTTAATGCACAAATTAAAACTGTTCTTGCTATTGCAATCTTAACATTCAGTATCTTTTAGGGCTGCAACTAACAATCATTTTTATTATCAATACATTTTCCAAGTTAATTGATTCATCTTTTTGTCTCTAAAATGTCCCAAAAGATAATGAAAAACAGCCAAACGTGACGATAACAACACAGAACAGAAAAGACATCGATCCATCTGTTAAAGCTGGACTACATTTAGTTGAAAAGTTTATTTGAATGTTTTCAACATATAATTGTTTCTAACAGATGTCCTGTCACAAAAGTACTTGTGAAATCCTTTACATACACCGCGGTGTTTAACAGTGAGGTGCCCCAGTAGTAATGACATCACCCTACCAACTGGATTTATACTCAAATTTCAGTTTGTTAAAGGGACTGTTTGTAACTTCTTACACGTATAAATCATTGCTGGTCGGTGTCCCATGCGCGCTCACGTGTGGCTCCGCTGTTCAGACTCAGACTCCAACACAAACTACAGTGAAGCACCAAAACCTCTTGGTTGTATCTAGTGAAGCCCGTCTGTTAAACAGTGTTGGCCGCGGTCGTAGTACGCGGACCGTACCCAGTACGGCAGACCATAGCTTTGGTTTTCAGGGCCGGAGTCTCTGTTGTACTCTGCTCCTCTGCCTGCCTTCACTCACACACCGTGCTCGTTCTCACTCTTTCGCTCCACTCTCACATGCGTGCGCGCACACTACACACTGCAGAAGAGTTAGTAGCTTTGAGAATCAAGCGAGCGGCCACAGGTGTCGCTGTTAACAAGCAATTTCTGATTCTTACAAACACTACTACTACTTCACTAAATTCTTCTTCCGATTACCTGATTTAAACGAACATCATTTGATGATAGGTGGAGACATGAACTGCGTGTTATCCCCTAGTCTAGACCGTAGTGCTGCAAAAACTATACCAACCTCTAAAGCTTGAGTTTCTTGATACCTTTGGGATGGTTGATGTTTGGCATGCTCTAAATTCCACTGCTTGCAAGTATTCCTTCTTTTCAGCTGTCCGCAAAACGTTAATTTTGAATGGATAAGAATCTTCTTCCTCTGGTGCAGGAATGTGACTACCATGCGATTGTAATCTCTGATCATGCTCCCCTTAAAGGGACTGTTTGTAAGATTCAGAAATGCTTGTTAACAGCAACACCTGTGGCCGTTAAGTCAACGAAAGTCAGCGTCGGGCTCGCGCTTGCTCGCTCTACATAGACATGAACGAGCATCGCTCAAAACAGAGGAGACACACGTCAGCTAAAAGCACAATATCACTCTATATTTCAGCTGCTTGGCAGTAATGTTAGCTGACCAGACCAAGGTCTCTCCATGAATCAATGCTGATCCTAGTGTTTGCAAATTTCCCCACTGCAGAACTAATAAAGGAATATCTTATCACTCCTGCTTCAGCCTCCCGACTGCGCCCACAGTGAGACACCGGCACCCGGTCGGAGACGATAACGTTTCTCTCTGCGGAGCCCCGTCACTTCACAAGACACGGGAAACCTCTGTTGGTCTGGAGGAGCTGCAGCAGTTATTTCTGCACAAACGTCCACTGAACATTCACTAGAT
>CAKAOH010006399.1:4349-16428 GCA_916701665.1 Sebastiscus tertius
ATGTCTGAAAAAAAAGTCTGAAAAAAAAGATCTGAAAAGTCTGAAAAAAAGTCTGAAAAAAGTCTGAAAAAAAAGTCTGAAAAAATGGCTGAAAAAAAATATCTGAAAAATGTCCGAAAAAAATGTCCGAAAAAATGGCTGAAAAAAAAGTCTGAAAAAAATATCTGAAAAAATGTCCGAAAAAAAAGTCTGAAAAAAAAGATCTGAAAAAAGTCTGAAAAAAAAGTCTGAAAAAAAAAGATCTGAAAAAGTCTGAAAAAGTCTGAAAAAAAAGATCTGAAAAAAGATCTGAAAAAAAATCTGAAAAAAAAGTCTGAAAAAATGTCCGATAAAAAAGTCTGAAAAAAAAAGTGTATAAAAGTCATGATATCTCAGTGTCTGCTGCTTCAATTTTAACCATTCTTTTTTCAAAATGCGTCTCTAAAATCCATCTACTTTGTTGAAGACACATAATGACAGCTAGAATACTCCTTTATTGCTCTGTTATTTTTAGTTGAGGCCCAATTTGTGTACAAAATGAAGTCAAGTCCCCGCATGGACCAAGAACGGAGTGTGGACGGAGTATTAGGGCCACATTGAGGAAAAAAAAGTTCTGACTTTATACACATTATATCACAACTTTTTTCCCTCGTAAAGTTATGACTTTATTCTCGTAATATTACTACTTTTTGTCTCGTAAAGTCATGACTTTATTCTCGTAATATTATGACTTTATTCTCATAATATTACGCCTTATTTTCTCATAAAGTTATGACTTTTTTCTCGTAATATGACTTTATTCTGGAAATCTCAGATGTTTTTTCCCTCAATGTGGCCCTAATACTCCGCTGTACATTTGCACTTTGCCCCTCACTGCATTAGACTTATATACTATATACTAAAGGCTATAAACTGTGTTACCTTCATCACAATGATCAAATGTTTTGTGGCTCCAGACAGATTTTTTTTTGCCTAAAACGGCTCTTTTGATAGTCAAGATTGCTGACCCCTGGTCTCTAAACCATGCCAGCTATGTGTTTTCAATTTCCCGGGAAAATTGTTATGATAATGAGGTCACTCTCAACCAATCACAATACTGCTACCCCAAAATGGCCCCGCCTCCAGTGACGACACATGACAGGAAACTGTACAACACCATATAAGGAAAATACTCACGCATGCGCAGTAGCTTGAGTTTTGTTTGAAGTGGAACTGCTGCCTGGGACTGCCCTACACAAGCTGCAAAGTCTGCCAAGCATTAGGGCTTTTTAACAGTATATTTTTTTATACATATTATTTCAGTGCTCTCTCTATGCATCTGCAGAGACGATGTTAGGCCATCACTATCATCCAAATGCTGACAAGTCGCAACAACTGGTGAACTATGTGGAGGATTACCTGGAATGTGTGGAGTCTCTGCCTTTGGACATACAAAGAAATGTGTCTGTGCTGCGAGAAATCGATGCAAAGTATCAAGGTATTGTCTTCATATGTTTTTTCCGTGTGCACAATTGTGGCAAAACAATAACTGCAGAGTCCTAACAGGGTGTGCTGAAATGGTGGAGTTCCCATTTTGTTTTGTGTGTGCAAACAAAACTCAATGAGAAAAATGCGAGATTATAGCATTTCTATCTCTTTGGTAAAGGTAAACATGCATTATGATATGTTATGAGATATATATTTAATGCTTGGAGTCTAATGGTAAATTCGGCTTTAGTATAATCCAAAAAATAGCACAATATAATAATAAAATCTCAACTTTTTTAACACACACAACCGCCCTCCACGGTGTTTCCGCGGAGGATTATTGTGCGAATACCGGGCAAAACACTGCATAAACTTGGGTTTTTATTTGAATTGATAGCCTCTTGGTGTGTTTAATGTAAGCCGAATGGAGAATAAAGATGTGTAGAAGATAATAAACTGTGTTCATTGAGGTGTAAACATACACTGCTGTTTTTTTTCAATGTAAAAACAATCTTCGTTGATGCTTTATGTTGACTCTGGGTTAGCAGCCAGCCTCCGACACTTATGAGTTCCATCGATGGGTGATGACATATACCGATAGAATTAAGGATGCATTATGTTTTGATGGTTTAAAGCGAGAGATTACACATTAGTGTCTGCAGCTCCTCTGAGCTCCGTCGACTGAAGAGTCGCAGAGCTAGGCAACCCTTCTCAACATCTGACTGACGTCATTTCCTATAGGCAGGAACATCACAGCCCTCCTTCTTCCTCCTCTGAGGATTTAAAGCTGCAGTGAGTAGAAATGGAGCAAATATGATTTAAAAAAAAAACTTTACTTCCTGTTAGATCCGATCTTTGATAAGTGTTATATAATTATTATTATTAACCACACAAGATTTGTTTAACAGATGAAACCTTCATTGCACAACATGAGATTAATATCCTACAATCTAGCGTTAAATATTACAATTAAACAGAATGTTGTGACTTTGTACAACACGTGGTGTTTGCTGTCAAAACTAAGAGCCAATCAGCTCTTTGATCAGGCCCGAGCCAGGTGTTTCCCATAATGCCCTGGGTCTTGCAGTCGGTGGAGAGCAACTGCGGCGCCTGGCTCTAAAAACTGCGGATGCCTCGATCTCGTGAGAACATCGTAGCCCACGTGTGCATGACGTCAGAGCAAGTCGGCAACAAGTCGGACACAAATCTAACCGGCATGCAGTGCTGGATCGCCGGTGATCGATTCTGTGCAGGCCTGGCTCATCTCGAACGAGCCTAACATTCTGTTACGTTAATGCCTATTTCTCAAATGTTTTCAGAAACATCTTGTAGTGTACTGTTTAGCTGTAACATGAGAAAGTTTGTGACCCAGCAGCCATGTTGAGATCAGTTGAGGAAATACCAAGCACTGCCCACCAGCTGGAGCAACCTTTCTCATTCACATATCTAGAGGTCAGAGGTCAGAGGTCAAGGGACACCTTTGAAAATGGCCATGACAGATTTTCCTCGCCATCATTTAGCATAAGTTTGGAGTGTTATTTAACCTCCTTTGCAACAAGCTAGTATGACATGGTTGGTACCAATAGATTCCTCTCTACCGAACATATGTTCTTTTTAAAAAAAGTATCTCCTGTGTCATGAATTAGTAAACATCAATGTCTTTGTGTCCTACTTTGCAGAGGTGCTGAAGGAGGTGGATGAAGTGTATGAGAAGTACAAAGGTGAGCAGGATGCAGCTCAGAGAAAGCGGCTGCAGGTCCAGCTGCAGAGAGCGCTCATCATCAGCCAGGAGCTGGGCGACGAGAAGATCCACGTGGTGACCCAGATGACGGAGCTGGTGGAGAACCGCTCCCGCCAGATGGACTCCCACTCCCTTTGCTTCCAGGAGCCCCTTGAGGCCGAGCGGCTCCCTCCGGAGCGACGCTCCAGCGTCCAAGACTCCCCGGCGCCTGAACGCAGCTCGGCCCGCCGCCCGCGACGCCAGCGCAACAGCGAGAGCCGCGACTCCAGCCACCCGTCGGCCAACGGCTCTCTGGTGGACGACCCGGTGGAGGAGCTGTCCATCCCTCTGCCCCGGGAGAAGAAGTCCAAGTCTGCGAAGAAGAAAAAGCGTAAGGCCAAACAGGAGCGAGACGCCTCGCCAGTTGACTTCGCCATCGACCCCAACGAGCCCACCTACTGCCTCTGCGATCAGGTGTCGTATGGTGAGATGATCGGCTGCGACAACGACCAGTGCCCCATCGAGTGGTTCCACTTCTCCTGTGTGGGGCTGACCTACAAGCCCAAGGGCAAGTGGTACTGCCCCAAATGCAGAGGGGACAACGAAAAGACCATGGACAAAAGCCTAGACAAAAACAGAAAAGACCGCAGGTCCAGGTAGTGGCCCGTCTTCAGTCCACTCATCTGGAAGACCTCTTCAGCCTGAGGGTTGAGACTATCGGCCGTAGTTGAAAAGAGTACTTGTGATGTTGTAAGAGCACAATCGAACACCATTAGTAGCAGCGCTTATTATTAATCAAGGACAAGTTATGATTGAACTTGTGCTGTTACATCACTGATCGTTCCCACTGGCTATAACCGTTCTGTAGTCTGTAGGGAGTCCAGCTGCTGCAAGAATCATCAGCTTGAAGCCGCCATCTTCCTCAAGTCTTTTGCTTTTTGTGAGACTTTTATTTTTTATTTTGACTTAGGAGAAAAAAAATCGAAAGCATCTTTTGGTTTGCTATTTCTTTGCTTTTCATTCTGGACACGGTCCTCATTAAAAAGAAGGTTGTTCCTGCTAATGATCATTATTTTTGTTCAGTTTTGGCCAAACAAACTATTTTTTTTCTCTTTATTTCAACTTTTCTTAATTGTACGCAGTTATTTGAAAAATCCGTGTCTGTGTCTATACAATAATAGCTTGTAGAGAAATAACCTACAGATGTTTACAAGAGATTGATATTTAATCGAGGAGATGATTGTTGGTGGGACACTGGAATAGGACGACATGTTTGTGGACTTACTGTTTTCACTGGTTCACTATCACTATCATGTAAATGTTTTTTTTATATTCATTAAAACAAAGTATAGTCATCCAGTTACCATTCGGTTCTCTTTTCTCCGTCATCGTGCAACAAGGTTTCTGCACAGCCTGAATCAAGCCAGTACAGTCTGCTGCGCTATTAAAGATTCTTTCACATGAATATTCTTTTTCTAGCCACGTTAGCAGCGGGCCTCTGTGATGTTAATGTTAGTCACCAGTCGTTGGTCCAACACTGAGAGATATCTTAACTGTTTAATAGATTGCTGTGAAATTTCTAAGATGCTACCCAGAAGATGAATCCTGATGACTTTGGTGACCCTCTTGATTAAGGGCTAATCTGACCATATGGTTGCAAGGAAGTTGACTAAAATCACATTCAAAAATATTACGACAACTCTAACACAAATGTTTTTCATTGTACCTAAAGGTAAGCTGCATTTGACAATGAAATGATTGGTTTGAAATGAGATGATGTACTATCCTCTGATGATCTGGAGTATGGCTTCAACGTAATGTTAACCCCCCACTGGCCTTAAAGGTCCTATATCGTGTTCATTTTCAGGTTCCTACTTGTATTTTGTGTTTCTACTAGAACATGTTTACATGCTGTAATGTTAAAAAAAAACACGTTATTTTCCTCATACGGTCTGCCTTAATATACCTGTATTTACCCTCTGTCTGTCTGTGCATTTCAATGGAATTGCGTTGCTAGGCAACAGCTTGGGTCCATGTTTACTTCCTGTCAGCTGATGTTATTTACATACACTGCAACAAGGCCTATGGAAAGGAGGCTGGGTCACACGTCATATCTCGTGGGGTATTACACATGCACAGTAAAATCTGGCCTGCACTCGCCGAAATTGAGCCAATCGCAACGCACGACCGCAGCTTCAGTTACACTGCACATGCGTCATACCCCAAGACCCATGTCCGCCTGTGACCCAGCCTCCTTTCCATAGGCCTTTCATTGCAACAGGAAATAAACTGGTACACATTTAGTGTGCTCAAAAAACACATTATTTTCCTCGTACTTCTGCCTGAATATACCTGTATTTACCCTCTGTCTGAATCGCTCCGTTTCAGTGCATTTCAACGGAATTGCAAAGATAGATAGATAGATAGTAAGTTTATTGATACCAAGGGAAATTCAAGTTTCCAGCATCACAGTTCCATAGTGCAAAACATGTTAGTAAAAAGGCAGTAAAAAACGTTAGTAGTGGAAAGTACAAAAAAATATACCAGATATAAAAAATACAAGGAGATGAAGAAGAAAACTGTTAAAACTGAATATAGTGCAGGGCAACAGCTGTGATACACGACCATTAAAAAAATGAATATAGTGCAGAAGAGACTGTTAAAAGTGAGTATGGTGCATTATTATCTGTCCTGCAGACCGTCCTCCTTTGCCCCCCGTATATTGAGCATTTTGATAGTTTAACAGTATTTATATAGCACTTAAACCTGATTTATAATATAAAAGACATGAAAATCTCACTTTTTTACAATATGGGACCTTTAAGTAAACATTAAACTGCTCCTATGAAATAGTATTTATTATAACACCTTTACCGTAAGCATAAACTGCATCCACTCATGACTGAAAGCAAAGAGGTCAAAGGTCACTTTACTGCGCATGTGTGTAACATGGTGGCACTGTGGCTGCATCAGCTGGTGGAAGTTGTTGGATTATTATCATAGTAAAGTTTTAAATAAGAGAAATGGGTTGTTAACGCTGGGATTTTTTTATAAACTCTAAACAGAGAGTACATCGTACAGGAACAGAAGGAATATCATGACAGCTAACGAGGATCAAGAGGTATGAATGAATCATAACGCAGTAGCATGATGCATGTTAGCATGCTAGCTGCTGTTAGCATGCTAGCTGCTGTTAACGGGTAAGCCTCTGTTAGCATGCTAGCTGCTGTTAGCATGCTAGCTCCTGTTAGCATGCTAACTACTTGACGTTAGCATGTTGACGAGCTTAGTTAACAGCATTTCTGCTCGTTAAACAGCAAAACAAGTGGAAATGTCAGCTTTTATTCAATGTGCAAGAGGTCAGACCAGACTGTCACATGTCTTTATAAGCTTTATAAGCTTTATAAGTGTCGTTCATAATGGGAGTAAAATCTCACGCCAAACTCCATTCGAAACAGTGCTAATTCAAGTGTGTTTAGCTATAGGGAGGAATTTGTGCCACATAAACCACAAATCAAGACTTTTTCTGATTTAAAAACATCCTTGAATTAATTCGGCTAATGTTATATATCAAATAATACATGATAGTAATTGAATATCAGTGTTATACTTGAGCCATCTACCACAGTAGTGCAAGTGTGTAACTTAAAGGTCCCATATTGTGCTCATTTTCAGGTTCATACTTGTATTCTGTGTTTCTACTAGAACATGTTTATATGCTGTAATGTTCTAAAAAACCTTTATTTTCCTCATACTGTCTGCCTGAATATGCCTGTATTTACCCTATGTCTGAAATGCTCCGTTTTGGCGCATTTCAACGGAATTGTGACGAAATTGCAACAGAATTGCATTGCTAGGCAACAGCTTGGGTCCATGTTTACTTCCTGTCAGCTGATGACATTCACATACACTGCAACAGGATATAAACTGGGACACATATAGAATGTTTACGTTTAAAACCGTGTCAAGGGTCTCAATATTGTATATTCGTGACATCACGAATGGGCAGAAATCCTGACGGCTTGTTTCAAATGCAGAGTTTCCGAATACGGGCTGCGTGTATTTCCCTGTGGATTGAGTGTTTCAATACTTTCACAATATTTATATAGGACTTAAGCCTGCTTCATAATAAAAAAAAACATGAAAATCTCACTTTTTTTTTAATAAAATGGGACCTTTAAGTTAGCAATTGGCTGTAAGCAAGTTAAAGGTTGAATTTAATTGTATTCGGTTAATGTCTAGAGGATTATATGTAAGCCGATTTTTTAGAAACTGGTCATCATTATCCCGTGAAGGGTCTTGAGTCGTGGTTCCATCCTACATATGTGTGTCAAGTGTAATTTGCCATATTTCTGAATGGGGTTTGGTGCCGCTGTAATTCACTAGTAAACCTGACTAACCTCCTGTCACTCCCTGTCTTCTTCAACCACAGATGGAGTTGGAGGCTCTTCGCTCCATCTATGAGGGGGATGAGTGTTTCAAGGAAATCAGTTCAATTTCCTTTCAGTTTAGGGTGAGTGCTGTCCCCTGTACTGTCCCCTGTACTGTCCTTTGTACTGTCCTTTGTACTGTCCCCTGCACTGTCCCCTGTACTGTCCCCTGTACTGTCCCCTGTACTGTCCTTTGTACTGTCCTTTGTACTGTCCCCTGTACTGTCCCCTGTACTGTCCCCTGTACTATCCCCTGTACTGTCCCCTGTACTGTCCCCTGCACTTTGTACTGTCCCCTGCACTGTCCCCTGCACTGTCCCCTGCACTGTCCCCTGTACTGTCCCCTGTACTTTCCCCTGTACAGTGACAATAAAGTTGTATAGTATCGGAATTTAAAACAAGAAACTCAAGATGTTTCACTTGTACTTCATGTCTTTTGACAAACTATTAGGATTTATTTTGTAGCAGTACCTTGTCTCACCTTCTATTTTCATGTGATGTGTAATACAACAGATAGGAGACCTTGATGACACCAAAGCGTTCATGCTGGACCTCACATGGACCGAGACGTACCCTGAGACGGCCCCACAAATCTCCCTCGATGCCTTTTTCAACAACAGAATGTAAGTTGCATACACAATGCTGTATTATTATTATTATTATTATTATTATTATTATTATGCATTAGTTTAAATTGGAAGATGACATAAAAATCTGGAAACACTTAACAGCTTCTTTGGGGTGTCAATACCGTATTTGGATATAGCCAATTTGAGTTAAAGCCACTATTTGTAGAAGTTTTGAGAGTATATCCTCTGTCAATCGATTAAAATATTTAATCTCGATTAATCCCACGATTGTCCATAGTTAATTGCAATTAATTGCAAATTCATCACACTTTGTTTTTATTGTTCAAACTACCTTAAAGGGAGATTTGTCAAGTATTTAATACTCCTATCAACATGGGAGTGGACAAATATGCTGCTTTATGCAAATGTATGTATATATTTATTATTGGAAATCAATTAACAACACAAAACAAAGACAAATCATGTTGTTTCTTTTCTGTATGTTGATTTAATAACAGCTCTGGAGAGACGAAGCAGCTGATCCTGTCAAAGCTGGAGGAGCAGGTGGAGGCCAACCTGGGCACTGCTATGATGTACACTCTGTTCGAGTGGGCCAAGGAGAACCAGGAGGCCCTCATGGAGAACCACAAGCCTGTAGTCTCTGCTGTGGTCAGTATACTTCATCACTCTGACTAAATACAGCAGTACAGTTCCAAAGTCCTGTGTCTTGGGGTCTTGGTACTAAGCCCTGATTGCTGCACAAACCCCACAGAGCTCTTCTCAGTCATCATTGTGTGACATCTTCTTCCCTGAATAGGTGCTCTTTATTCCTCCCCTAGATTAGGTTAGGAGCCTCGTAATAACAGATTATTTCTTGTTGTTGCAGACGTCCGGCGGCGATTCGACTACTGCCTCAACAGGCAAGAAGAAGGAGAAGAAGGAGCAGCTGACTAAAGCTCAGAAGAGGAGGATCATCAGCAGAACAGGTAACATCAGTCAGACTGTCCAAAGCAAATTGGTGGATTTGGACTACAAATACCATCATCTTTTTATATTGAAACCTTCTGATCAAAATGTGATCCTGGTTTAGATAAAGTTGTACCTAAACTCAAGAGAAAAAAAAGAGAAATTCATTCCTTTAAATGGAATACAGTCATGCATGCATCATTTTATACACGTTTCCTGAAAATTCAGCCCGGCATATTTGAGAGCTGTGGAAAACGTTGGATCTCCACTAGACTTTAAAGTCCTTAGTGATTGTGTTTTTAGTCAACAGATAACACATCATGATGATTTCTGCTTTCAGATAACAAAGGGGAATTGCCAAGAGGTTGGAACTGGGTTGACGTTATCAAAGTAGGTGTACTTTACCTTCTTGCCACAAGAGGGCGCACTTATTCAGTTTTAAGCCTACAGTGACATTCATCATGAACCTATCCATATTCATGTGTCTTTTTTCTCCCCCCCTTCATCTCTACTTGATGATCCTCCAGCATGTAAGTGTGAACCATTTAAATACAATCTTGTTTGAAGTCCTTCACATGGTGCCATGTTTTTATTGTTTTCCCTCTTGTTTCTTTATGTTGCAGCTCAGTAAAACAGGAGGGAAAGATGATGAGTAGGTTTGGGAGCAGTGATCTGGTGCCGCTTTGTACGAGGAAGTGCAGTGAAGCCTGAACGCAGTGAAGCCTGAACTCAGTGCAGCCTGTTGATGATGCTGCTGCTCCCGTCAAGATGCCTTCACATCCTTCCATCTTCAACATTTTAACACTCAACGTGGCTGCTGTCACCCTGAGAACCAAAGCAGGCTGGGTAACGGTGTACTTCAGGGCACACACACACACACACACACACACACACACACATAGACACACCCACACACACACACTCAAACACTTCCACCTAAACTGAGACTTTGAGCTGGGAGTTATTGGAAGCCGCTTGCTGTGTTGTATGTGTTTGTGGAAGAGAGCCAGATGAAGAGGAACACCTCATCCGGTCAGGTTTTTGTTCGTACACAGTCGGCACCCCAAATATTCTGCTCGGTCATCCATTGGTATGGAGTGTGCTTGAGATACTTGCTGTCACTGCCATGTTTCCACTCTGAGGTTAGGCCCAGCTGCCAGGCACTGGAGCTAAACATGCTGGATTGTGGTTCTAAATGGATGTGTCAAAGCGCCAGAGAAATTTTAGTAACACACAAAAGGTCACCATTTTCTTATTTTGACAAATGTTTTTTTTTGTTTCCCCTCTGAATTTAAAAAAAATGTTTTATATATAAATAAACCCAAACTTGGTCTACTGCTTGTCTATTAAAGTCATTTCACATTGGTTTGAACTGAATGAGATATAAAAGTATAGGAGTGCTTGATTCATGTGAACAGCTAGTTTCTCCAACTGGCTTCAAAGTTAAAGGCACAATTGATAACTTTCAAAGTTAAAGGTACAATTGGTAACTTTTGACAGCCTCATTTATCTGTATTTTCCCAAACTAACTGGCAACTTGATTGCTGACTACACAGAGATACCATGTGATGCCAATGCTGTTAACTATTTGCTCACAAGCCTTGTACTGCACGGAGGGAATGTGTTACTCCTGTTGGCTGAACATAACTGTTGAAAGACAATACACGTATAGGAAACCTCTGATGTTGACAGTTAAAACATATTTTGCCCACTAGTTGTATACAACAGCGTATCTGTGCTGACAAAATCTAAATGTTTGCTGATGTAATTCTGCCACATTCCCAATGGACAAGCTAAATGCTGTATGTAAACTATAACATCTGGAATAATGAGAGCATGTTTCATCAGGAATGAGCAGACATGACCGTAAGGCTATATACTTGAAGTGGCAGTAGGCAGTTTATTTTTGGCATCATTGGACAAAAATTCCATAATAACCTCTCAGTATATTGTAATTCAAGTGTTTTATTTTAACAAAAGACATGTACAAAGGAGTATAGGGAATACAAAGAAACAGCACAAAAAAAACTTAATGCCAGAGGAGTTCAATGTCCATTCATTTGAAGTCTTTTCAGAGTTCAAGAAAATGTACTTCCTTTAAAATATTGAGAGACTTTACAGCTTTTTGGTTTTTGACATTTTCAAGTAAGGTGCTGTACTGCTTGAGTTCATCAAGAAACCAACGAAAGCAGGGTTGTTTGGAGTCAGACCATTTCGATTTGAGGATATGGAATTTACCAAGAATAATCAGAAGCTGAATTGTATAGGTAATGTTGCTATCCATTCCATAAAACACAAAATATAAGATCACATCAAATACCCCTGCTCTAGAGAATCTAGCCCGTGACGTGAGACTTTAACCAATAACAGGTAATTTCATTGAGAGAGCGTTCCTATTGGCTGTTGCTCCGGTCATGTGACCGGAAGTTGGCGTTCCTTCACCAGATTTCACACAAACGTTCTCATTTTACAGCTAAACCGTGCACTACAAGATGATTCTGAAAACATTTGAGGAGTGAAATAGGCGTTAACGTAACATAATATTGATTCATATTTGATCAGCGCTGCCTAGTTTGACCGTTTGGTCGGAGTTCAGAGTGACTGACAGCCGGCTCTCATAGATGGTTGCTAGGCAGCAGACCTCAGATCAACTCCGACCGTTAGGACCGTTACCTGTTTCATGTACTACTGTCACAATATAGCGACCGTTTTATAAAAATATATTTTTAATCATATTTACTCCAATCTCGCCTACTTCAGCTTTAACTATTCCAAATTTGGGAATTTGATATTTCCCGTTTTAAACGTTTTATTTTATTTTTTTAAAATGTGCGACCGGAAGTTGTGCCTTTCATTACTTCCGGTTTGACAGACGGCTGTCTGGTCTCATACCTGTCTGGAGGTGAAGGGATGTGGACCTATAACAGAGACGGGCTTTTTCTAAAAAA
>CAKAOH010006431.1:411-32608 GCA_916701665.1 Sebastiscus tertius
AAAAAAAAATCAGTATAGTATGTTGAAAATAAGTCATAAAAATGTTACTGTGATAATTCATTTTATTCATTGAGCGCATTTCAAGGTACTCAAGGACACTTTACAAAAGTTAAAATGATCATATAAAACAGCACACTAAAATATACAACCGACAACATTAATCACACATTAAAAGCAGTTCTGAGAAGGTGGGTTTTGGTTTGGGATTTCAATGTTGACAGATTTGTGCAGTGAGTTCCAGAGGGAGTTGGCAGCAATGGAGAAGGCTCTGTTTCCCCAGGTCCGTGCTTGGTCCTGACTGGTAGCAGCAGAAAGTTTGCATCAAAGGATCTGATGCTGCGGGAAGGAGTCTGGTGATGGGGCAGGTTGGTGAGGTAGGAGGGAGTTTGGTGATGGAGAGCTTTGTGAATGAGGAGAAGAACTTTGAATTGGATCCGTTGTGGGACAGGGTGCCAGTGAATGTTCTGGAAGACAGAGGTGATGTAATTAAAAAAAAAAAAGTCATTCTATAGTATGTCGAATAAATAAAATAAAGTCATGTATAGTATGTCTTAAAAGAAGTCACAGAATAGTATGTCGAAAAAATAAAAAAGGTCATAGTATAGTGTCGAATTTTAAAAAAAAGTAATAGTTTAGATAGTCAAAAAAATAAAAGGTCATAGTATAGCATGTCAAAATTATTTTAAAAGTCATATAGCATGTCGAAAAAATAAGTCATATAGTATATCGTAAAAATAAAAAAGTCACATTAAAAAAAAGTCAAAGTATAATATGTCGAAAACATAAAAAAATGTCATAGTATAGTATGTTGAAGATTTTTTGAAAAAATAAAAGTCATAGTGTAGTATGTCAGAAAAAGAAATACAGTCATAGTATACTGCAGTATGACGAAAAAAATGTAAAAAGTCATATAGTTTGTCGAGAAAAAAAACACAGTATAGTATGTCGAAAACATAAAAAAAGTCATAGTATAGTATGTTGAAAAAAAAAAAAATCATAGTATAGTACGCAAAAAAAAAGTCAAGGTAAACGAAAATATAAAAAGTCATATTAGTTTGTCGAAAAAAAAAAGTCATGGTATATTATGTCAAAAAAAATCAAAAAAAAAATCATACTATAGTATCTTGAAAAAGTCAGTGTAGTATGCCAAAAACATTTTAAGTCACAATACAGTATGTCGAAAAAAAGTCTTCGAATAGAATGTTGCAAAAAAAGCCAGTATAGTATGTAGAAAAATAAGTCACAGTATAGCATGTTAATAAAATAAGTCATAGGAAAGTATGTCGAAAAAATAAAAAAGTCATAGTATAGTATGTCGAAAACATTAAAATAGTCACAGTATATTATGTCGAAAAAAATAAGTCATAGTATAGTATTATGAAAAAAAGTCCTTGTATAGTATGTCAAAAAAAGTTATAGTATAGATTGTTGAAAAAATAAGTCTTAGAATAGTATGTTGAAAAAATAAAAAAAACTCATACTGTATAGTATGTCGAAAAGAAGTCTTAGTATAATAAGCCGAAAACATCAAAAAAGTCCTAGTATAGTATGTCGAAAAAATAAAGTCACAGTATAATACGTTGCAAAAATAAGTCATCCCTAGTACGTTGAAAAATGTCATAAAAAGTCAGTGTAGTATGTAGCAAAATGTTATGAAAAAAAGCTAGTGTTGTACGTCGAAATAAGTAATAAACTCAGTGTTGTATGTCGAAAAAAGTAATAACGTCATAGTATACCGTGTCGAAAAATGTCATGAGACATCACTCGGATGTCGAAAACTCTTTAAAGTCATAGTATCGTGTGTTGAAAAATCATTAAAGCTATCCTGTAGTATGTCGCAAAAAGTTATAAAAGTCATATAGTAAGTCGAAAAAAAGTCAGTCCATAAAAAGTCCTAGTATATTATGTAGAAGAAAGTCATAAATAAGTCATAGTATAGTATCTCGAAAAAAGTAATAAAAGTCATATAGTTAGATGAAAAAGGTCATAGCATAGTATGTTAAAAAATGTGTTTAGAAATTGATTGGCCATGAGGGTGTGCTACTCACTGTATGTACACAAAAAAACACTTCCCCATGATTTCCCGGGTCATTTATTTTATTACATTATATACATTATTATATGAATTGTCTCCACACAGTTTACCTGATTTGAACAGAAATAATAAGCAATCCCACTCCCTCGTACATGCCAACAGACTTGCTGTGTAAAATGAAATGGAAACTATCCGACACTTTGGCAGGCACTTCTGTATGTACTGAAGATAATCTAAAGATGTCTGTAGACAGCAGGCTGGAGGAGGAGGAAAAACGAGAAAAACGACTAACTTCATAACGCCTCTGCTGCTTCTTCTTCTTCTTTCCCCCGCTGCTATGTGATCAGAGGTATATGGAAGTCTGCACTGTCAAAGAGGAGAGGCCTTTTGACTGGAGAGGGATCCTTGTCAGCCTTGTGAAGGAGTTTAAACAGTCCTGTTCCAATGTTCATGGGAATCCCCATAATGATGCACTCAGACACACCTGAAACACAAACACAGGAAATATTAAGACCCAATTAAGACAAAGAGGTGAAGTTCAATTTCACTACAGAGATGAAGCATCAGCTTACCACAGACGGAGTCCTTTTGTCCAAAGTAGGCGGCATCGAAGAGATGATCAGCTGTTTTCTCGAAGGAGGCCAGCATGAGGACACTCTCCTTCATTTTGGCTAAACCGAACCTGGTGATTCCCAGGATCTCCCCCTTTATGGACAGAAGACATGGGTGAAATGACTTCTAACTACACAAACACTACGAAGAAATATCAATCTTTCGATCGGTCCATACCTTGTAAGACATGAGATCTGCGAGAAGCATGACGTGGCGCCGGTCGATGCTCATTCCATGGTTCACCATGGTGTACTGAATCTCATTGATGATGGTGGATCTAGCTGCCTCAATACCCAGAGTCTTCTCAACCTAGAAAAAATACAGAGAAAAGCTTTTAAAAAATGAAGCTGGACTGAGTCCCTGCAGTCGATAGATAAATCCTGTAGAATATACTACTTACCTGAGCTTATGATTTGATTTAAGATTGCATTTTAAAACGCATTTTCTCATCTGCCCACAAAAATCCAGATCATTTTTTAACACTCGGGAGCGGACGTATTTTAAAATGCGAGTCTTTACTTTGCAATGATGACGATAAAGCAGCAGCAGAAATAACTTTCGGCCGCCTCCAGAGTCTCTCTGAGGTTGTTTATTTCTTTTATCAGTATAGCCACTGACACAAGGCGTGTGTCATGCACAAATCTTTCTGTTGTCAGACGACAGCATGTGCATGAAATAGTATTTTTACTTGAGAGTATGCACTGGCCTCGGTGAAGCAGCCCAAGGGAAAAAAAACATGAACTTATCTTTGGTTTACAGGCTACAGTTTGGTTTATATTCCTTCGGACATCTGACACAGAAACAGAGTGTCAATGAGCGAGGCACAACTTTGGGGTTTAAAACCCAAAAGAGGAGGCAGAGGAAGCTGAGGTTTTTCTCTTCTTGTTGTTTGCATGTGAACTTTCAGAAAACAATCTGGTTGGTTGGTTGACATGTAAACAGACTTTTTTTCAAACATTGTGGACTTTATCACGTACAACTAGCTAAAACTAATGCAATACATTAGATACAAATTAACATCACAACCAGCTGGAGTCTGCAACATGTAAAGGATAATATACAGCGAGCTATTCGTTGTTGTGAAATAAACCCCGATCGCAGAGCGGTCTTGCATCGCCCTGAAGAACAACGACACGCTTGCTGTACATTATCCCGCTTATTACAAGGCTATTTATTCAAGAAACCAATAATTTTACACAGAAATGGTCCACCAGAGTCCGAGATCAGAACTGCGTCCATAGCAACGGTACGGTTAAAGAAATAACAGACCGCAGAATGACCAATCGGAATCGAGTATTCAACAAAGCTGTGTAATACAAAACAATTAAGTTGACTCAACACCTCGCTAACAGTTTCAACAAACAATCTTTATGAAGTTAGGGTTTACTACGGGACTGTTGCATTAGACTGCTTTAGTTAGAGATAGGTGTGCCGTATAATCTGGAATACACCTGCATGACTGGCTGGTACATGTGGTGTAACACAATAAAAAGTAAGCTACTGCTTGAACTGAATCTCACTCAAATTGACTTGACCTACATTCACTGTATGCATCGGTTTAAGTTGTCAGAGCAGCTCAGCTTGCAGAACGCAATCTGTCATGGGTATCAGATTCAGTCTCAGAATTCGTGTGACAGATGTAGAGCAGATGTGGAACTAAGGATGGTAATTTTGAATCACTATTTTGTCATCCCCTCCCTTTGGAGGAAATATTCCAAAGGGGGGGAATGACAGAAAAAGCTTGATCACCGCTGCTTTATAGATACCTCATACGTGTTGTTTGAAGTGGTCCTGCTCCCATTCACTCCGTGCGTTGCCATGACAGCTCTCAGGTTGTCCCCCTCCACCAGGAGCTTGTACATGGTCTTGCTGCTCTGTTCGTCAATGTGAATGACAGCTCTGGAAACTTCAGGTATTCCTTGAACCACCACCTTTCCGAGTGAGAAATTAGAGCAGTTAAAAAAAAGAAACACAGGGTCCACGTTTACTTTTTAAGTCGGGGCACAAATTCAGGAGCGCCACTTGAATTAACATTCAGCACAACACATTCATACTTCTCCATGTTACGAGTGTTGCTTTATAAACAAACAGTTTTTTTTAGGGCCGCAATTACTCCAGTTATCAATTCACAAACAACCGCTGTGATCACCTTAGGGAGGTCCTCTTTTAATGACTGCAGCACGTAGTACATGGAGCTTTTGTTGTTCTCTCGTGGAGACACACACACCACCGCCTCGCCGTGCACAGCGATGTCTCCTGGTTTCACTCGTAGTTTAGACATGCAGATGGAGTAGCGCACCGTTTCTGCATTTACCTGAAAGACAAAAAACAAAATCAGAGGCAAAGCTACCATTGATATTCTAAACACAAAAGCACAAATCCATAACGTAGCACAGTCGATGAACTGTGAGAGCACTCGGCCTTGTTAAAGAAATTGAGTGCAACCTGTAGAGGAAGAACGATTTCAGTGCTTCATTGATGCCGGTTTGTTTTAACTCCAAAAATCAATGATGGGATTCAGGGGTGCTTATTCTCCATCTTTCGTAACCATGGCAACCATATTTTAACAAATACTCGATTCTGATTGTTTAATCACGGCGTTCTGCGGTCTGTTATTTCTTTATAACAGACCGTTGCTATGTATAACAGCCCGTTGCTAAGGGCGCAGTTCTAATGTCAAAA
Organism: Sebastiscus tertius; assembly: GCA_916701665.1. Taxonomy (NCBI): domain Eukaryota; kingdom Metazoa; phylum Chordata; class Actinopteri; order Perciformes; family Sebastidae; genus Sebastiscus; species Sebastiscus tertius. The sequence continues at coordinate 5,741 of CAKAOH010006431.1, forward strand.
GTTATAGTGTGTATAAATGTGTTTGCCTGTATGTGTGTGGACTCCGGGAAGAATAGCCAATGCTTATGGTAGTGCTAATGGAGATCCTAATAAAGAAAGTTGTTACAAACTAGAATTCCTCTTTTATCAATGTAAAGTAAGAAAGTAAGTGTCGGTAAAAATAAGAAAACTGTGGAACCTCCAGTCGCAGCAGCCTTATTCTCTCCAGTGACAATTTCACCAGGATGAAACAGTCGTCTGGCAGAAACACCTCCTCGATGTACTCAGATATCTGTGGAGCACAGCGAGAGACCTTGGCGTCATTACAGCACAGCACTTGTTCGTGTCTCAAACGTTGACGCTTTCAGAACTACTGGTGTCATTCAGTCAGTTCCTTCAGTCTATGTGCATATATATATTATGCTGCAGGTGTACCTCTCCCAGAAGAGTTTTCTCGATCCTTCCCTTCACCAGCCTGGCGAAGTCGGCGTCGTCTTCCACATCCAAATGAGCAGTGATTATTGGCGTGCTGAGTGGTGAGTAGAGGATTTTCAGAGGATTATTCAAAACAAATTAGGGGATGTATTCATTACTGTGACACAAAGAGACAATTTATGTGACCCAGCAGAGCTTATTCTGCTAAATGGCATAATTCAGTCTAAACCATGGACTCAGGCAAGTGATCAACACTACGCTTCATTAAAAGTGGATTAGGCCAAAAAGGCAGCAGCAAATGCCAGACATGACAACTGCATCCATTTCTCTTTTTTCTCCTCTGCTCATATGACAGAGGCAACATAAAGAAACATCTCTGTATTATTCAAAAAATCGATTCACCTATGTAACATGATGTTTTTTTTACGATTTTGAAAACAATTTTTTAATGCCAGAATCTATATATTTACTTAATTTCAGTCTATGCGGAGGTAGAAGGAAGTTACCGCTTTTATTGTTGTAGTCTGAGTAACGTGACGTCATATCAGTTCCGTATCCGTCAACCAAAACAAACCGCAGTCGGCCGCAGCGAGCCAAAACGGAAAAGTAGAAAACGGCGGAGGGTCGCCGTAGATACGACCTGCACCCTCACATTTTAAATCCAACGTGGTAAACACTACACATACAGTAAAGTATGGAAACACTTTGGGTTTCACACATTTCCAGGAAAAGCAGAGCTAGACATCACGGCTAAAGCTGCATGCTAACTCTGTCATGGACAGGAAACGTTATCATATTAGGTATCGTGGGGTCAAGCCAGCCGTCACTCTCATCTCCGTGGTCAAATCGGCCGACGCTACAACTGCAGAGCACCCATATACTGACATTTATATTAAATGCATTCAAAACGGACCTGATGGAGCTGATCATGGATGTATAAAGAGAACGGAGCTGACGGGAGAGCTAGCGGCGGACTTGGCGAAGTTAAAGGAAGTATACACATGTCACTACGTCCAGTTTTCAAAATAAGGTGTTAACAAAAGGAACTGTAGATACAAAACACATATATGGAAATAAGATTGAATGGATTATATTCACCAGGAGTATAAATAAATAAAAAAATACCACTGATTTGTGAGAGTAATCTTTATCTTTAGTCTTTATTCTTAGATTTTTGTGTTGCTGGAAAAAAATAAATAATGACTGATATATTTGACCTCAGGACATCTCTGACTACATACATGCTGAAAATCAAACATTTTTTACTGTGTCAATTTAGAGATTTTCCAAAGTAAAAGTCCCTAGAAGTGTATGATTAACTTTTTCCCCATGGTCTAGTGTTAAAAAAGTTAACAAAAATCATAATATCGAATCGCAATACTTAATGAAATCGCTATACATACTGAATCGGCATCCAAGTAATTATATATATCATACCTGATGTTTTTGGAGGCATTGATGATCTCTTTGATGCGAGGCACCCCCAGTGTGATGTTCATGGATGCGACACCAGCAAAGTGGAAGGTTTTCAGGGTCATCTGAGTACCAGGCTCTCCGATGCTCTGGGCACACAGGGCCCCTACCGCTGAGCCGGGCTCCATCTGAGCTCTGTGTGAGGAAACACATAAGATTGATATCATCATCTTGACAGCCCTCAGATGACTGTATAGATGAGTGTGCATGGGGGGATAAAATAAGCCAACCACTAGATAAAAAATGAACTACTACTCCTACAACAGAATCTGCAAGAAGCAATACCAAAGCATATAATGAAGGCTCATTATTTCCATTTGATTTTTTTTCTTATTTTAATGTAAAAAAAAAAAAAAAAGGCTTGGTCGGACAACATGTCAAACTAACTAGATTTTTCCAGCATAACCCTACACACTTAGCCTTGTTTCTCCTTACTTGGAGGGACTTATACAATTATGTTTTCTCCCCAGTTTTTCTCTTAATTTTCTAATACCAAAAGGCGCATTTTGAGCTACCTACTTCTCAGCATTTTGTATTTACTTATTTGTGGTTATTTGTTATATATTGCATGTCTTAATGCAAATATTTGTACATATTTCATATTTATTATATTCTCATTTTTAATTGTATTACTTACTTATATTTCTTTACATACATTGTGTTTATATTGTAGCATGATGTACATAATTTACATGTTACATACTCCTTTATTTCTATTTTCTTATATTGCTTTATGTTCATACAAGAGCAACTGTAACGCCCTAATTTCCCCCTGAGGATCAATAAAGTATTTCTGATTCTGATATATTGCAAGAGAATGTTGTTGACTGTTATCTGCAGTGCTGAAAAACACAACTTCTGGTTGCCTGGGGACATATAATCAATCTGTTCGAAAACGGTTATCAAATAAAAACAACTAGAAAAGTACACTTAGTACAATGCAGATCTCTGCCAGGTGTGTCTGCAACGTCTAATGCTGTAACATTTGATTTAATGAACACACACATCAGTTGTCTAATCCCCCGTCTAGACTGCAAAGATGTGTTCTTCAGCCGCGCATCTCACTTTACTTATACACTCTCATTTTAATCTGTGCAGCTGTCTGTGCAGGCTGGCATCTCACGGGCGTAACTGCGACTTGAACCATTTATCTATGCTTTAAGTCTATTTTTTTTTAACCGCGAGATTGATGCCCAATATAAGAAGTCACTGAATAAATATATTTATCTACATCTTGCAACTTAGGCAGAGCAGAGTGTGCTGCTCTCTGGATCTGTCCTGAGACAGGTTATAATGGCATAAAGCATTGTGTGTAGTTGGTCTTAAAAGGGAATTTTTCTAACCACCTATAAAGTATTTATTTCAGTTTCACATTTAACAGACTCTCCCTTAACTTTTGCCCAACAGCTGGGAAGCAAGACACGGGAACTTCTTGGGTAATGAGGCATATTTTTGCAGTGTTTATTCATGGACAAACTGTAACCTACACTGTACATTCACTCCCACTAGACAACTTCACTGCGCACTCAACCACACACTTGCTATGCACGCGCACACACACACGTTTACGCCCGGCAGAGACAATGAGCCTTAGAATAAAATGAGTCTTGTACCTCATGTACTTGTCTCTGCAGGTTTCAAGGAACTTCTCCAGCTGGGTGGGGGTTATGCGGTCCAGCTGATAGAGAACCTTTGGCTGCAATACAAAAGTAGAGAGACGAGCAATTAAGTCATCAGATATAGCTCAGTTTAAGGATATCGCTGCCTCCAGCACATTAATCCACGGCATGTGGTGCCTACCTCGCTGGTGCCGTTGTCGTTGATGCCGTACTTGTCTCTGGTCTTCTTGATCCTTTCCGAGATGCTCTTAATAAATTTCTTTATCTCCTACAGTCGAGGGAAGAGAATTCAACAATCTCAAGTCAAAATGCTCATTAATATCTTTCAGAACAAATATCGAAGTGTAACCAAACTGCATGGTGTTTGACACACTGTCATGCAGTTGTTAGCTATTACAGTAAAGGGCGTGACGAATGCAAACTCCCAGGAAATCACATTGAGCAATCTCTTCAAAAAACCCATCAGCAGTGCTTTAAAAGAGAGCAGTCAGATGTCAAAGCATGAATCTGAGCACAAAGACGAGGGCTTTTTAAAATAGCAACGCAATGGGGTTATTAAATACATTATCAATCCGCTCCAGCTCTCGCTGACACACCATTCGCGATTCAGTTAAAACCACCATTCAGCATGCTCGGTCACTCTACCTCCAGGTACTTCTCTGAGCCTGTGTCAGTTAACTCCTTCACAAAGGGAGGAAAGGTTCAACATGAATTACTGCGGACACAATTAACTGCACGTAACTGTCGGCGTATAATTACATTGTTTATTCTAATAACTACATCAAAAGACAACGGTCTGGTTTTTTTTTCTAAAGGAAGGCTAATTAGCTTTCATATGACATTGTGATGCTATTTCTCATTATAGCATACTGTCAAGAGTCAAAGGATACCCTTTAAATCATGTTTTCTTTTGTACTTGTTGTGTTATGTGGCAGCGTTGCACCGCGACCAGAGGAGATGTAATGATTTTCTCTCTGCACCATTAATCAGAATGTTAATGCACCGTCAGTCCAGAAAATTAAATAAAGATGTTTTACAAATAAACTACAAAAGTACACACACAAACTTGAATAGCAAATATAGAGTTGACAGTCGCAGCACTATTAAGATACATCTAAACTATGAAAACTTGAATACAAATTTTCATAGTTTCCTACCCTTGTACATAAAAATGTAAGCTTTAAATTGAAATACAGGTGGACATTTGGGCGTTTTGCCACAACTTGGATTTTTTTATGTCAATTTTTTTTGTGTCCATCTGTGATATTTGCCTGAAATGATTGTTGTGTTTCCTGCAGCAGGATGGATGACGGTCCCCAATGAATTCAGTAAAGTCTGTCCGTCTGTCTGTTGAAGTTCTTATTCTTACAGTATTTCTGGTGGCATCTCTACAATTCAATTGTGCCAGAGTATTATGTGCCTTATAAATGGGAGGTTTAATCAAGGGGCGTTACCTATGCTAATACCCGCCCTTGTATAGTGCTTAAGTGGAGTGTTACTTATGCTAATAATAAACAATCGGCCTCCAATTTATGATCAAGTGGTATTAATCATTCAGCACACCTGGGTGAGAGCAGATTTGGATGGTTTGGTGCATCTGGAGTTGACCTCTTATTTTTTTTCTTAACAGAAAATTAAGAGAAACTATAAGAGAAAGTTGCTCCATTAGCAATACAAGTTCTAATATTTTTCTTGTTTCAATTAATTCATCCTACTAACAAAGATTATCTGCGTTGCTAAAGCCTGTTCTTATAGCTTATTCGTCTGTGGCCAAAAACATCAGTGAGCTACATCATTGCACTGAGGTGACATGTTCCTTCATTATGGTGAACAAGGGCATTGTAGTTTATTTTGAGTCAACCCTCACGTAAATACTCACTAGTGCACTAACTGTGTATTAGTCCTATTTACTCCTGTTTGAGTAAAGTCTGTTAGTTTTGAAGCAAACCTTTCTCAAACAGGAGTGCCCGGAAGTTCGCAAATTACTGAGCCTTTCCTAAAAACTATAAATGTATCACCAGTTTACTCAGTAGGCCCTAATAGAGCAGGTAAGGAAGTTGAAAAGTACTCTGAGGTACATAATAGGTTTTGGTCTTTTCATGGGATTTGTTGGCAATAATTAAAAAAATGGCAAGGAAATGTCAGCCTTACCCTTTAATCTCTCTAAGCTGAAAAGTCTAAACTTTACATTTCTTTTACTACTAAGGAGGTAACATTATTGGCTTTTGTTTATCTGTTCTTAAGTGGGACCTCTCAAAAACCTTCAAAGAGATACCAGGTAACAATAGGCAGGGGGCGAAAGAAAGACTTGAGAAAGAATCTTTTGGTGGAGATTCAGAAATTCTGTTTTGGTTTCTTAACTTTTACAAGATACAATAGACCTTCCTTGAACATTCAATGCATTTTCTAATTAGCAAGTGAACTCACTTAAAGTGATTACTGAAAAAAAAACACTTAAAGAGACTGTTCAACCTTGACTGAGGTAATTGCATGAGTTATGGAGAGAGTAAATAAGTCAAACAGAATAGTGTTGAGCTCTTAGGAATGCTTTCCAGTTTTGTGTAATTGCCTTTCTACTGATCAGCTACGCTACACACTGAGAACAGGTGAACCATTTAGGCACACTGTCTCTACAACTACCTGCATTTCTCCACAATGAAAATAAAAGGGAATAAAATTCAGAAGTTTAGAGCATCCTTAAACAAAGTGCTTTTCTTACTAAAAAAAACAAAAATATAACTTGATAGACAGCACTGTGCTGCGACGAGGTTACCTCCAAGAAGTCGTCTTTGCAGCACAAGAAGTCAGTTCTCTTCATGATGGCATCGGCGGTGAGGACCAGCTCGTTTTGACTGAGCGCAGGCTCGTCTGGACACGCGTAGATCGCCTGGGGGGGGGGGGACAGAGAGCATCAAAAGGGAGGTCATGGGGAGCAAACGCAGCAGAAGCACTCAAACAGCTCCTGATAGCTCCCTCACTGCGGGGTTAACAGCTCCTGATAGCTTATTCTCATTGCATCAGAAACTACTCTGACCTCAACGCAAAAGGAAACTCACCTATTGAATGGAACAGAAACATTCATCTCATTATATGCATTCGGAGAGCTCCATTTACTGGCTGGCGCTTTAAAACATATAAATCACTGCATTTCCTTGTACCGTATTACATGTCATCGAACCTCTTGATAGATGGTAACTGCTTTACTATAAACCGATAAAAGGTTAGACAGATGGAGGACAGATGGAAACGAACACACATAATAATAACAGTTGCTCTTTTACTATGATTGATAACTCGTTTATTATTCCTTTTGTGTCATTTGTAAAACACCCTGAATTGCCATTGTGTATGACATTGTGTGCCATATAAATGAAATAACCAATAACAAATTAACATGCAGCAGATGGTTTTCCTGCGGAGCTCACCATCTCTGGGATCAATCTTCTCTCGCAAACACGCTATCAATTATCTCACTCACTGCGGTAAACACTCAGTGGCGTTTTACGCTGATGGCAGACTGCTAAGCACACTGTAATAACAAGAAAATACAGAAACGCCTGCAGTATCTATTGTTCATTACAGTTATGAAAAGACAAATTCGTACAATTATGAACGTATAAATTTGTGTTCAATTCAAAAACATAACTGAGGAGGTTGTCTTGATAATAAAAGAAACAGCTTTCTATGTTTTATAACTGATCATAATTGAACGTATAGGTTGTTTTACTGCACTGTTCACAAATATTACTGATGTAAACAAATCTTAAACAGCATTAGAAAACATTACTAACTTAGTTTTTGTTGTCGTCTGCCATCAATCCCAGTATTTCATTATTTCTCAGTTAATTTGGGAGTGATAGAAGTAGTAAAGCGTTAAAGGATAACTTCGGTATTTTTCAACCTGAACATTATTTTCCCATGTTTTTGTGTCTAAGTGAAGAATGGCTGTCTAAGGCTGCACAATTAATCGAAATTTTATCGAAATTGCAACGTGGCCAACTGCACTTTTCAAATCTGAGGAGGCGCAATATTTGTTTGAGGTTGTTTAAAGGGACTATTTGTAACTTTTAGAAATGCTTCTTAACAGCGACACCTGTGGCTGTGAAATCAACGAAAGTCAGCGTCGAGCTCACGCTTGCTTGCTCTAAATAGACCTGAACGAGCATCGCTCAACACAGTGAGGCGACACACGTCAGCTAAAACCACAATATCACTCTATATTTCAGCTGCTTGGCAGTAATGTTAGCTGACCAGACCAAGGTCTCTCCATGTACATGATTTAGATCTGATCTTAGTGTTGACTTTTCCTGCCTCAGCGCAGGCTGATGCAGCGGGGCTCAGGGAGCATGTCTCCCTGCTCTCTCCGCCCGCAGCCGGAGTGCGCAGGGAGACACCGGCACCCGGTTGGTAACGAGACTACAACGTTACTCGCTGAGGAGCTGCGTCACTTCACAAGACACGGGAAACCTCTGTTGGTCTGGAGGAGCTGCAGCATTTATTTCTGCACAAACGTCCACTGTACATTCACTAGATATTCTCAGAGCTAAACTAACTCTTCTGCAGTGTGGAGTGAGCGCGTGTTCACGTCTAGAGGTGGAGCGAGCTGAGCGAGAACGCGCGCTGTCTGAGTGAAGGCAGTCAGGCAGAGGAGGAGAGGCAGCGGCCACACGCGAGCGCGCATGTGTGGCGACCCGCTACATTTATACACTTAAAAAGTTACAAATAGTCCCTTTAAAAGGTGAAATATGTGTCAAAATACCATTTTAAATCAAATATTGTGTTGCTGTAGAGATGTCCTGGCCTTTACATCATACTCTACAGACTTGAGAAAACATCTTTGTTTAGTACAGATCCCTGTAAAAATCACAACATAATAATTTTTATGTTTTTTCAATGGAAATGAGAATAATAAATAAAATGATCATTCCTTCTAATATTGCAAATTAAATCACAATTATAATTTTTTTTCAAAATCGTACATCCCTAATAATGGGGAGAACAATTTTTAAAGTTAGTCCAGTATTGAGGGAGAGCGATGCAGCCACTAAACGAGCTGTGATGTAATCGATTGGGGCAACCTTGTACCTTGTTTTTACCACTGACTGGCTCAGATTGTTATTATAAGTGTCTGACAACATTATGGAAAGGACCCTACTTTCTTACCTTTCACTTTGTTATTGTGTCATGTGACTTGTTGCCGGAAGACGACGCGAGTGTGATAAGAGAGAGGAGTGCCACGGGACAATGAGTTTGTTGAAGCTGTTGTGTTGGGAGTACACAAAGTGTAGCTTAGTGTTATCTTAAAGATTTTCAATGTCACGGCTGAATATTTAGATGATTCCGACAATGCAGATACGACACGAGACTTCTCAGAGTGAGACACACAATGACAAACAGACCGGATCAAGAGAAAGGTCAGAAAAAAACAATTAATTTCTCTGCAGTGTCCTTTCCATAATGTTGTCAGACACTTATAACAACAATCTGAGCCTCTCAGGGAGCAAAGACAAGCACTTTTAGTGGATGTAAATTGACGGTGCCAGGTTGCTCCAAGCGATAACATTACCCGTCACATTTAAAAGGCAACAACAAAGATAATGATGTCAACGATGCCCAGTGTGTCGAGTAAACATGAGACAAGACCTGGAGGTGATTCTCCTGTTGACCAGAAAATCTATTCTAAACTACCAATCAAATTGCTCAGCCGAGCGGACCCCTTTCCCGCAGAGAAAATCAATCTAAACTTCCTGCAATTTCATTTAGTTGCCTGGAGAGCTGAAATGCTGAAAAAATATTTCGGTAAAAATGTGAATATGCTCTAAGGAGGAGCTTCTCCGCTAATGAGCTGCCTCTCTGGCTGGCAGTAGGCTTCTCGCAGCGGGGAGATATTAACACTGTTTGTTCTCCCAGAGCACTGGCATATAAATCGTGTTACACACATTTTAAAAGAGTTCCCTTAGGCTACACTGACTGAAACAATGCTATGAGACAGAGAAGCTTGGCATGTACAGGGATGATTACACAGAGGTTGAACTTGCCCAGTCAACACTTAAGACAATATTTGAGAGTAAAAAAATGCAGATAAAGATATAGTAAATGGCAATAAATTCAGCTCATTCTGCTCCAGCAACTGGATCATCATTTTCTTTTTTTCCTATCATTTCCTGCTCGTCTTCCAGCCTAAACAACAGCTGGGAAGATTGATTTTTTTAAGCTTTATTTATCCAGGCTAGTGCTGCACCTGCATCAATGAAGGCAATCCGTTTTTTTTCCCTCTGAAACAAAATCACTCCAGTGAAGAGAACCGATGACCTTCTGGGCACAAGAAGCCATCGCTACAGTTTACACAACAGACTAAACATTCGCATACCAAACACTAAGTAATGTGTAGTGCACATTCATTGTCCATGAACGTTAATGGCGCCTTCAAATGAAAATCGTGAGTTCCTGTTTATAACACGGGAAGTCGTGTACACGCTATGCTTGGCGTTAAATGGACTTGGACTTATATAGTGCTTTTCTAGTCTTTTCCGACCACTCAAAGCGCTTTACACTACATGTCAGCATTCACCCATTCACACACACATTCATACACTGATGGCAGAGGCTGCTAAGGTGCCATCAGGATCTAATCTAAATACTCTTTCACACACCGATGGCTATGCCTTCGGCAGCAATTTGGGGTCAAGTGTCTTGCTCAAGGACACATCGACATGTGACCTGGAGCAGCCGGGGATCGAACCACCGACCTTCCGATTGGTGGACAACCTGCTCTTTAGCAAGCTAGCAAGAGTAACATAATGCAGTAAATGCAAAGGCATAATGACAGAGGAAAAAGATGAGGCTGTTGGAAATATCAACATTTTCCTCAGACATATTATACAATTACAATATACGACTAAAATTACAATATATTCACTTATTATGCACCGAAAAATTTACTTCCATTAACTTCTGACAACGTCAACAAACACGTCACAACTCGTGAACTCGGAGCTTTCAGAAACGTTCCACTTACGAGGTCGTAAATAGCACATGAGGGTGGCGTTCATATGGACTCCTCTCGTGAACACAGTGAACACGACACCATTTGAAGGCACCATAAGATACTGACATACGAGACTGGACATAACAAAAATGAAGGACAGTTATTGTGGAGTAGAGCGGGTTATCTGAGATAAATTAACTATTCTATTGGTATGCACAGGTGTTGGTGAATGCGTAGGAGTGTGTGTAATGAGCCAGGGACGCATCTGTGTGGATGTGTCTAATACCAAACCCAGCAGATACACAAACTGTCAACTCACCCGAATGTTGTCTAAGACTCTCTTAAACTCCAGCGGCTCATCCTTCCCCTCCATGTCAGCTGGATCCAGACCATCGCCGCCGTAAATAAACTGGATGATGTCGCCGGTGGAGCTGCGTACCGTCAGGTCGTACTGCGAGCACAAATCTTCCAGGGATTTCACCAGACGCCTCTGTGCAAGCACAGGCAGGATAACAAAACATATCACGGTGACATATAAACAGAAACAGTGACAGATAAATGAAAAAAAAAAAGCATCTTAACTGACCTAAAAGTATACTGACGGATCAGGCATATATGTGAGAATACATCTGAGATGCAACTTAATTAACTCTTGGCTTTTGTTAAATTTAACGATAATGTCAACAGAGGTTTTTCTTCCGACACTAGGAAACAGTTGTAGACTTTAATTGCCTTGTCAGTCATTTAAAATCTAAATTAACTTATCAAACAGTCTTTTCACAATTCACTCAGTTCCTTCTGATAAATTCGTCATGTTTCACAAAACAGATGTCTGATTTAATTAAATCAAAGTGCGTGGACGTGCTCGACTGGAGGTGTTCCAGGATTGTCAAACAGTGACGTTACACATCGTGCTTTAGTTTATTTAACTTGAGTTCACATTGGAGCTGTTAAAGTTAAATATCAGCTGAAATGAAAAGTCTTTCTTCAGGAGTCATACGAAGTCATACGTTATGATTTCGGAGTAACATTTGTGTTAAGTGAGAACCCAGATTTGTTAAATTGAGCAATATGTTAAAGGAGTCTGGCAGTCACTGGACTCCCAACAACTCCAGTGTGTATTTTCGGAACAATACGCCGTCGGATGGCAGTCCACCCCCCGTGTCTGTGGTGTTATTGGTTGCACGTGAGGCGTTTCAAGGCAAAGATCCGTTCACACTGATCTCACATATGGGTCACTTCAAACATGAATGTGAGCGGTCTCCGCAGAAAGATCATATCTGGGCAAAAAAATGAAGTGAGCATGAAGCCTTGTAATGTGAATCTAGTCTATGAGCGTCCCCTTTTCATATTGTTATTTTAAAAAGAAAATATTGATTACAGCCGCTTGAAGTGGTGCTCCTGAAGCGCTTAAGACTTCGAGGACAACTCACCTTGGGCTCTATGAACCTGTGATGGTCATTTTCCACTATTTTTGACTACTTTTTTACATTAAAGATCAATTGAATAACAGAAAGGTCCTTTTTTTTTAATCAAAAATGCTTTCTGTTTTCAGAGATTTCCCAGCATACCATGCAAAAGATTAAACCCTGCCATCACATAATGTATAATGTCTATTTGAAAAAGTCTCTGACACAACCCCGACCCCACTTTCATTCAGCTACGTTATATCAGCATGGCAACAGGAGTGAACGATGGAGGGGAAAAAAAAAAATCCTCAGGCATTACCTGCATATATCCAGTCTCTGCAGTTTTCACAGCAGTGTCCACCAGACCCTCTCGGCCGGCCATGGTGTGGAAGAAGAACTCTGTGGGTGTCAGGCCAGAATAGAAGCTGTCGGCCACAAAGCCTTTAGCAGCAGGCAGCTGTAGAAAAACAATTTTCAAGCCATTAAGCAGACCTCTGTGTTCTAGACACGTGCCGAGAGTTGTTATTGATGTTTTACAGTTTCCAGGTATAAATAAAGACAATGTGAATGTGTTGATGCTTTTTGAATTAGCTAATAAGAGGGCTGGGGTAACATAATTAGAAACTATTGAAAATATTAATAAAAAAAAGCCACTAATAGGAAAAAGATCTTTTAATTTTATATCACAACAAAAAAAAAAAAAATCAGAATACAATGTGTATGATCCCCTTTTGAGGAAAACATGGCACAATAATTAGAATAAATAAATTGGATCTTACTTTTGAGTGCTTTTCAAAGTGAGGCAGGGAGCGATTTTCGAAACCATCAGGTACCCGAGAGCCACTTATGGCCTGCTGGCCCACACAGGCAATCATCTGAGAGATGTTAATGAAAGACCCTGTATGTGTATACAGAGGAGAGACAGTACACAAACAACAAATGAATGATAATGACATTTCCTAATTTAGCATTTTTTTTGAGCAGAAGAGCCAAGTCAATGTTATTAGTTGTTTTAGATGCAGAAAAATGTCATAATTTACTGGAAAATATTTTTATTTTTTTAACACAAATGGGTTTAAACTAGGGCTGTCAAAGTTAATGCGATAACGCGTTAACGCAAATTCGATTTAACGGCACTAATTTCTTTAACGCATTAACACTATCCATTGGCTCCATTGGTACCAACCACGTCATACTAGCTTGTCGCGAAGGAAACTAAATAACATTACAAACTTGTGCTACATTTTGGAGAGGAAAAACTGGCATGGTCATTTTCCAAGAGGTCCCTTGACCTATGACCTCAAGATATGTGAATGAAAATGGGTTCTCTGGGTACCTACGAGTCTCCCCTTTACAGACATGCCCACTTTATGATAATCACATGCAGTTTTGGGCAAGTCATAGTCAAGTCTGCACAGTTGTTGCCTGTTGGGCTTGAGTTTGCCATGTTATAATTCAAGCATATTTTTTTATCTTAAATGCATTACCTGTGAGGGTTTCTGAAGAATATTTGTCATTGTTTTATGTTAATAGATTTCCAATAATAAATATATACCTACATTTGCATAAAGCAAACATATTTGCCCACTCCCATGTTGATAAGAGTATTAAATACTTGACAAATATCCCTTTAATGCACATTTTGAACAGATAAAAAATGTGCAATTACAATGCAATTAATCGCGATTAACTATTTTAAATCAATTGACAGCCCTAGTTTAAACTGATTCACTTGGAATTTATGTATTCCCCACACACACACATCTGTTTATAAGTTAGAAGACAACCTGTTTCCTTGGGGTAAAAAGGACACTGCTAATGTTCACCACCGCAGTTTGCATTAAACAAGGTCCTCTTCCTACAAGGACAGCTCAGAAAAAAAATGAATGAGCAAACGATAAACTGTAAAACTACAGAGTGGCTGTACTGCAGATGGTCACATTGAAATTTTGGCTTTTATTCTTTATCTGTTATTGTCTCGCGCTGTTTTTTTCTCTGTAAAGCCCTTGATTTGTCACTTCTTTGTTTTTATCACAAGTCTATAAAGTGCTAGAGAGTCAAGGCTCTTAACTACTTGTGAATATCAGTAGACTACAGCGAAGGTCACACTGTCTGGCCAACAATAGAAAACTGTTTTCTCTCCTGCAGAGCTCTTTGGAACATTATTTTCCCTCAGCAGCATGTAGAGAGATAAATCTGTCATTGCAACCGAGTACTTTGTATTCCACATAAAGGCCTCAGTCATCTTTTGAAAAAAAGAAAATTAATGTTCCAACTCCTACTGCTGACTGAAAAAGGTCTGTGGAGATGGGATGGAGGTTATCGTCATAGTAACATCTTAACAAGTTAAGAGGACAATCGGGGTAAAATGACTTCTTCGGAGCTCCCACTATGGTTTTCTCAGTTTCGATCTATTGACTCAGCATTCACAAAAAGATCTTAGAATCAAAAATACATGAAGCCGAACTAACATAACTAAGTTTCCTTTCCAGCGAGTTTACCTTTGGAGCCGCAAAGAGCCATGATCAGAGGGCTGTTGCTTTTGTCAAGCTCCCTCAGGCAGGCGCTGCCAGCTCGGTCTCTGATGACAGACAGCTCTCTCAAGATCAGAGCCTATTGAGAAAGACACAAAATAAAACGACTTTGGTGGAGGATGCACAAACATGTATTATGCCAAAGCAAAAAAAAAAAAAAGCACACTGACAAAAACTGTATTGGCAAGCAAGTGTGTAGCCTTTTGAAACAGATGCTACAATTCTATAAATGTCTGAATCCATATTGATTCGAATCCCTTTCAGCAAAGTCTTTTCAATATGCTGCTTCTTATGAAAGCATCAGTGTTAATATGTCTTCTTGCACTGTGATCAGGTGAAATACAGCATTCAAAAATATCTGAAATACAGGAAGGTGAAATTCTCTTTGCTTTTTTGGCCGCCTTGACAGAGCACGACGATTTCAATGGCATTTTTCTTTCCAAACATGAAGTTTACTATGAGAGTGATTTTGGCAACGTAACCCTTTGCTACACGAGCTGTTCTGGATCACCTCGGCAATCGGTGTTACCGGTGTTACACGGTGGTCGGGCACACACACCAATTACATTACGTACCCAGCGCCCCCCCCACTGTCTTGGTGGCATTTCTATTCTCAGCCAGCTCTGCTCGGCTTCCGCTGAGAGGAAATTGTAAAGCTCACCAACTTTAATTCACATCTAATTCACTTTCAGAGATCAATTACCGGTTCAGGAAGTCTGCCACACCACTGCTGAGTCACCCCTTCTTGTGAATATTCAGTACGCGCCACGGGGTGAGAAGGTGTCAGTTGCAAATAAAAGTATTATATGAAAGATCTTAAACGGGCCGCGGTGTTGCACCTGGCTGGTTAAATGGCTGCAGGTGACGTGTGTGAATTCACATATATAATCACGCCTACCTCCAGAGTCTCCTCTGCCGTGCAGCCCGGCTGCTGCTGCAACTTGCCCGTGTGCAGAGCTTCGATGTATTCGTCACACTTCGTGTAGCCGTCATCCAGCAGGTCCTGTTTGGCCTTCAGCAGACCCTGGCCGGGTGTCACGTCACCAATGCCGATAGAAAAGCCGCGGTTGGCTGAAAATTGGGGAGGGTAAAGCAAATCAAGTTGCAATCAATATCTGTATAGATTATCCAGTTTGCAGAATTGTTTATTGTTGATAAATGATTTAAAATGACCTAATAGCGATTGACAATTTTTTTTAGAACACTAATATACACCGATATAAATGGTTAGAATCCTGAAGACCACCTACAGAGAAACACCGGAGCGAGTCGTGCCAGGCGGGACATGGCATTAGCGGCCTCCAGCTGTCCCCAGTCTCTCAGCAGGATGTAGAAGATGTTGTTCTTGGAGCCGGAGCCCAAGGTGCCCTTATCTAATGCTCCACACATCAGCTCACTGTTGTGGATCACCACGACTGAAAATGTGACAAGAGAATGTGACGAGCATTGACGTCATTAGGTCCCCAGAATAGAAACACGACCAAGGTGGATAAAACACAGTGTGGTGCTCGCCTGGAGACACCTGGTGCTCTTTAAGAGGGTCAGGGGAGGCTGAAAGACATTCAGCTTGAGAGAATTAACCATTGAGGGAATTTTGACAAAAGGAAAAAAAGGATTTAAAGTATACAGAGGAAACCGCTTAGAGTGATCAAGTCATCAGTGATGAACCGCTTCTATGGGTCAAGTCATCAGTGATGAACCGCTTCTATGGATCAAGTCATCAGTGATGAACCAAGGATCAAACAGCTTGGGAAAAAAATCGTTCCTTTACAAATACTGTTAATAAATAATTTGCTTCAAATAGTCCGCTTACAGTGTTCATTTTGGGTCTTTTCATAGATTACGGCATATGGAAAACTAGGTTAGACTAACTTTACTCCCTCGAAAAAACAAAGTCAGCAATGTCTCATGCCTCAGGGAAAAGGCAGAAGAATTGTCAGCAAGCCAGTTAATAACAAATCTAAATATACAAATGTCAATTAGATAAAATCGGTTATAAAAATCATTTGCTTATAGTGATCAATTTGAGCCAGGCAGACGTGATCACTACAAGCTGTAATTTCATTGAATTCAATGGTTCCGCTAATGAAAGAGTAGGTTGGTCCCCTTAGGCACGAAGAAAATGACATACTATCCTTTTTATTTACGGTCTCCTAGGGATTATGGGCATTAATTCAATACGATTATGCATCGACTTCCACTGGAACCATTGAGATTTAGAGGAACATTATTGTGTGTTTGCATTTCATGAAATGATGTTGTTCAAATTGATGTTTCCATGTTCAAAAACTAACAATTAAGATTTTATTTCACACACGTGAAGAGTTTTGATTAATGTAATGCATTGGTTTTAGGAAACAGTTCAGTGCATTGAACATTATTTTTTTTTTCATTTTAGGTGTGATTTTGCATTCATTTTTCATATTAAAAATATTTGTTTTCAATCATATCTCCTCCTAAAACATAATCAGAAAGATGTGCGATTGTTTTTGAGGTTATCCCGTGATGTGCATCTATTGTAATGTGAGTATGAAAAGAGAAAACCAGGTTGCTTTTGTGGTTTTTTTTTCTTCTCTTTTTTGTGTTTTTGCTGTTGTACTCTGGTCTCTCTAGACCTCTAGTGTCTCAATCAATCAGTCAATCAGATAACCTGATTTACCTTCCCCTCTCTCACAAACACACACACACGGAGAGCGAGCGACGCTGCGTTAAGTCCCGGAGCAATCGAGAAGCAATCTAAAAGCATCATAAATTATATAAATATAAATAATAATAATAATGATGAATGCGGTAGGTGATGAGTGGAGATGTCTGAAAACTCTGGCAACTGACACTATGAGACATAACAAATTAAGAAAGCATGTAGAAACATTACATCCCAGTCACGTCAATAAGAAAGTTGTTTGATAAAAGTTTTTACTGAAGAAACTCACATGAGTCATTGTGACAGAGATCCTCTCCCTTCCCACAGTACTGTTTGCCCTTGGTCCGCAGGTTCGCCTTAACTGGACAGTCCTTGCTCGGCTTCAGAATGAGGCTGAAGATCTGTTTGCCCGTCCACAGAGCCATGGGCTGATGGACAAACAGCAAAACTTATTAGAGCCAGGCCAGAAACAAAGTTATGTAACAAGTTCAGCGGCGTGCAGTACCTTCATGATGGCCGGGCGGGGGAGAGAGATACGGATTTTTTCATCTTTGCCCACAAGGATTGACGCCACTATCTGACAGGCTTTTGATCTTTCAAAGAAGGTGTCCTTCAGCGTCAAGAGGTAGGCCCCTAGGAGGTAGATATAAGCTATAAGGTTAGTTTTTTTACAATCGCTGACATCCGTTTGTACAATCTGTAGTGACATTTTCTTTTGGCTCTTTTTGCCTTTATTCGATAGTGCAGATGAAGACAGGAAAGGGAGAGAGAGGGGATGATGTGCAGCGAACCCGTAGTGACATTTTCAAAACTCGAAAGACAATTAGCACAACATCTGTCTGTTGCTGTTTCATGTTGTTTTCACAGACGTGTCAATTAACACGCTTCTAAAATGCTTACATACACATACATGCTTACACTTTAAATATAAGCTTAGCTTAACCAATACCAATATTATGGACCTTTCTTGTCTTATTAACAGACGCTTGCAGACAGCCAGAAATGAAGAAACCTAATGTTCAAAACCTTAAATATAGTATAGAGCTTCTTCTTCTGCAACAACAGCAGCTCAAAAGTAATATTAAAACAGCTGATAAGCAATGTTTGAATGAGCATATCACTGAAACATTGAGAAATAGCTGATTTACTGTAAGTTGCGTAAAATAGACTGAGCCTGAGGTTGATAAGGCACGCTAGGGTTGGACGATATTACGGTATCAAAGCGGTGCGAAGCCAGCTGCCTTGCAAGGTAACGTGATTTGAGCCAATATGGAGGAGGGGAGTGAAGTTGTAAATACAGAGCAGGAGGAGGCATCCCATCCAACCCAAGTGTTTCTATCCAAGGCGCATAGCGAGAAATGACATAAGATGTTGATGTGAACGAGAACATGTGGCCCAAATGCTGAAGATGCTGTAGATTAGAACAGGACTGTGCCTTTTTTTATTTTTTTTTAAATATACTTTTATACTTTATTTTTACAACTAAAAGCCATACATGTTGGATTTTTGTTGTTGATCACTGGCAGCAATTTAATGTTGCTAATAAAGCTTTTACTGCAGCAATTCTGTCACTTACTATTTTTTTTTTGTATTTTCTGTATATTCTATTAAGTAAAGATGACTCATTCACTTCTATATAGTATGTTGCCAGAAATGCACACATCTGACTCTCCACCAAAAATGCAGTTTTTGTAATGACATCCAACTGTTTTATTTCGAAAGTCGCCATGCTTTGATTGCCTGCATGTTCCTCTTGGATAGAAAACGTGCCAGTGTTTTGAAAGAATTATTTGATATTGAGTTGAGTTTGCGTTTTTTTTTTGTTTGATAGAATTAGTGTAGAGAAAGTTTTTTTGTATGTTGAAATGTAGAGTTGGTATTTAATGAACAAAATGTAATTTTGAGCAGAAAATGTAACTATTTGACTAAGTGTGTAATGTAGGTGTGTTGCTGTGTTTAGAAAAGTATCTTAAGTATAGGTAAACGTTTGTTAGCAATTGTGAAAAACTAATGGAGATTAAATACAGTGGATTTTTTATACAGTGTATGGTGGAAGTGCTCCCCCGTCAGGTAGGAAATGGTTACTCGATACCTATGGATCAATAAAATATCTGAAGAAAAGAACACTTAATGAACATCCTATTCTCCGCCTGTCACTGGAAGCACCAGGAGCCTCACGTCACATAAACCAGACCGCTGTGATTGACTGCCGCATGTCACTGCACTGACCTGTCAGAAAGTCCTGAATAGCAGCAATCAGAGGCTCGCCGTTTCTTGGAGTGACGAGATTCGCTTTTGTCTGGAAGAAAAGATAATTTGTGTCAAAGTGCAGTCAATTTACTACGAAGAATACCGTTTCCCAGAGGCGTCTTTTCAATTGCCGAACGTCAACACTGATAGGTGTGTTTGTGTTCTGAATTGTGCACAGGTGTTGTGATGATACGGACCCCCATCAGGACGAGGGCTTCGGCTTTGGCTTCTTCGGTCTGAGGTAGATGAAGGTTCATTTCGTCACCGTCGAAGTCGGCGTTGTACGGGGTGCACACACACTCGTTGAACCGAAATGTCCTGTGAGGTTTGACTCTGGCCTGTGAGTTTTGGGAACAGCAAAAACCAGTGTCATACATAAAGAAGCAACTAAACAAAGCCTACTACATGAGGAACCCCACATTGCACACATTCTTAATACTGTGAACATCTGTACATTCCGTCCACTTGTTTTAAACACTGTACAGATCTTTTCATTTTTAAAACAGACATACAGTATTTCACATATTTTTTTTATATTTTTCATATTTATTGTAAATTTCTATTTTATATTTATGATTTTTTGACTTTTGCAGTACTTGTTTTTTTTCTTTTTCTTTTCTCTTACTATGTTTATTGTGACCGTAAGGCATCCAAAATACTCAGGAACCATGTGTGCCTGATCGGTGTACAACAGATAATCCTTTTTGTTCAGTAGATAATTACAGTTATTGTGAGAGCATAAAAGCGCATACAAATTCTATGTTGATTAGCACCTGTAAAAACTTTTTCCCCCCCCCACACATCCCCACCTGTTCAACAGATAAAAGCAGAGGCTTTTGAGCTCTGCACTGAGCCAGAAAAATTGCTTTTCATTAAGGGTTCTTTAAGAGTAACAATGAGCTGTGAACCAACAAAAGAAAACATGCAAAATCAAAGTTATTTTAGGCAGAAGGGGGAGAATGTTAACAACCTAGTTTTAATCACCCTGATGAAGGAACGTTTGGTGAATAAAGCATGATGGTGTACTGGAGAAGAGTTTGTTTAAATTTTAATGGACCTGCATTCAAGCTCACACTGGTCTGCACCTCGCTGTGTGTGCTGTCAAAGAAAATGTAACAACCTCGTTTAACAAAATTTAAAACTCAGTTATATTTTCCTGTGCTGGATGCCGTACCTATGGAGCCCCTCTAGACCCCTAGGAGAAAATTGTACTAACTCGTTCCCTCCAGTTACTTCATAGTGCACTTCCTCCAATCATTCCTGACAGTCCACATATTGCTGATGTACGGAGCCCCCCCCCCTAGATGATGTACTTCGGTAAAGTTGGACAGATTCAAACTTCCTGGATCAATAACTCATAACCAAATCGTTGTTTAAACACAAACAACATCTCTTTCTAACCATAGTAAGGTAGAAAAACAATCTACAACCTCATTTTAATCAAAAATCCTCCGAGCTGGACACATAACATTGGTCTCTATGTGCAGCCGGCTGTGAGACGAGTGGTCGGGGACCGTCTACGAAGGGGAAAAATACTCAATAACTTCAGTATTATGCAGTGTAGTACCACCAAAATCACTTCACACATTAATAGTCTCTTCCTGATTATACTTATTAAAGACATTTTGGTGGCACTACACTATATATCGTTCCCTCGAGTTACTAACTTGAGAGAACGAGTTAATACAATTTTCTGCCAGGGGTTTAGGGGGGCTTTTTTTGTGATGCTTCAGTTACAATCTTTAACATTACAACATGAACTGTCTGTTTGGAAGAAATAACTAATACGTAAAGTTCATTTTTTACTACGGCTTTTAATAGAGATTCAGCTTACGATGTGGGCCATGATGCTGAGTTTGTGCAGGGAGGGTTGTCGATTGAAGAGGACGATGTCTCCGTCTATCAGGTGCCTTTCCACCACGTCACCAAACCTCAGCTCCTGCGCTATCTTCTCACGGTTTCCATATTTTAAAAACCTGACAGAATAAAATGATACATGTTTGGTGGTGAACCACATTGGGGGAAGTCACTGGTTTTTTAATTTGCGTAAGAAGCAGCCGGCCTCACCTCTTCATCTGCGTGTGACGATTCTGGATGAAGTTGGCTCCGGGGTGAACCTCGGGACCGTTGCGGACCAGTTTCCTTAATAGCTCCAGATTGGCTTTGTTCACCTATAACATATAGTTATCACCTTTAGATAAGCTTTAGTTCTGATGGAGAAGTGGTAGTTTATATAGTGAGGCTTACCCTCTCTGGGTACGTCAGGATTTTGGCCACGTGCACGGGGACGGCCACCTCGTCGATCCTCAGGTTTGGGTCGGGAGAAATGACAGTTCTGCCAGAGAAGTCCACTCTTTTTCCTGAGAGGTTTCCTCTGAATCGACCTGATTTTTTTACGGTAAATAAATCAGTCAGTCTGTACTTAAAATACTTAAAATGTTGTTTTGAGTACAAAAATGAATACCTGCCAAGTGACAAATTACTGTAAAATGTGTCTTAGGCAGTTAAATCAAATAATGTCACAACTCTCACGAGAACATTTAAGTGTCACAATAAAAAATAACTCACTTTCTCGTACAGTGTATGAGAGAGTAAGCTTGAAATTAGTACCAGAATCTGCTTTATTGAATGTTTTACACTGTGCCTGATAACTTAATTCTCTACATAGAATAGAAGCAGGTTAAGGGATTGTACTAAAGGGTTATTTTTTTCTTTCATTTACTTGCTATTGGCATTTAGTGCACGGAGTTAATCATTTACACTGTGTCCAGATTACACAAAAATAAAATAAAACATTTAAATATTGGTAAAATCAGATATCACAGGTTTTAATATACACTATACCTTGCTTCCCCTTGAGTCTCTGCACGAAGCCTCTGGTCCATTTCTTAGGTGCCATGTTGAGGGGGATGCCAGAAAGCTCGCTGTTGATGTAAAGGGCACACTGCAGCTGGAGGAAGTCCCAGTCCTCCATGATCATCTGGGTCTTCGCCCCCGTCATACGATGCTAAATGATAAAAAGAAGCTTGTTCATGTGAGCCGTCTCCATAGAAATGAAGACATCTGATAACTGTATTTAAGACATTTTGTAGGCTGATAATTAACTTTCAGATGACATCCTTCAACACTCATACCACAACAACCCTGAGCAGCATTGAACAATAGGCAGGTATGATGGTGATGGAGAGAGACTTAGGACATTTTAGGACAATATTAGACCCAGAGTTTTCCCTCTGGCTTTATTGCTCATGAAAATGTGATATATTGTGGTCCGAGGCTGCTGGAATCTGAAATAGTGGTGTGTTTTGCTTTGCTAAAGGCCGATATCAGTAGCTTACGGCCACTTGCCCACCACCGCTCATTATTTTTTAAAATAAGATCAATCTTAGTTTGAGGTTTACTGTCTTCAAAGTAGATGCCCAAGTCTTGTAAGTCCCTGTAGATTCCCTGTACTGAATAAGTAGCCACCGTCAATGATAGGCCACGGTTACTTTTCAATGCGACTTTTGTCATCTGATCATGCCGGGACGCATTAACCGTCAAGTCTGCACGCTGGGATCCGATCAGCCACACCACATGTCGAGGTGGCCAGGCTCGCATTGAATTCGGATCTCAGGGAGGTGTGGACAGCATGTGGGCACAGTACAGACAATTTATCAAACGTAGGTCTCATCTTCCCACCACACGGGAGTTCCTCACCCGAGCAGGGGCAAAGGGAAGAAAGGAGGAAAACCGGGGGCTGGGGCACAGCTGAGACCCGCTGTCTGAGTTAAGTTACTGCTGATGAAAACACAACATTTCTTGATTTTACTGCAACAAATAAATAACAAAATAACAGGAGACTTTTATTTTGAAGAATTTATAGCAAAATGTGTGTTTATCACTGAATTAGCAGAGCTTAGTTAGTGGCTATTCTTCTTCAATAAAACAAGTCTGCTAATACTGCAGGGAGGAAGAGTAAGCAGCGAATATAATGGGGAACTATTATTGTGAAGAATTTATATGAAATGACATGTGTTTATCACTGAATTAGCGGAGCTTTATTAGCAGCTATTCTTCAATAAAACAAGTCCACTAATATTACAGGGAGGAAGAGTAAGCAGCAAGGATGACGGGGGACTTTTATCGTGAAGAATTTATAGGATATTGAACGTGTTTGATTAATGAATAAGCGTAGCTTTGTTAGCAGCTATTCTTCAATAAAACAAGTCTGCTAATACTGCAGGGAGGAAGACGAAGCAGCAAAACATAAGGGGGGCTTTTATTGTGAAGAATTTATAGGAAATGAAACATGTTTATCACTGAATCAGTGGAGCTTCGTTAGCGGCTATTCTTCAATAATACAAGTCTATTAATAGTGCAGGGAGGAAGAGTTAACAGCAAAGATAACAGGGGACTTACATGGGAAGAATTTATAGGAATGTAAATGTGTTTATGCACAGTTTTACAGCTGCTCCTTTGACCACGAAATACATCTAATCAGGCAGGTCGCATTAAAGTGTCAACTCTGGACACACATATGCTTACATAGCAGAGTTCCAATCTGGCACATGCAATCACAAAAGTGGATTTGAAAAGACAAATGTAACTACGGCAATAGATACCAACCTTTTTGATGACATCGTTGAGGAAGATTATCTCTGTGAGCTTCATGGTGAGGTCGTCCTCGTTGGTGCCCGACTTCAGGTCGCTGACCACAGAGGGTCGTATGCAGAGAGGAGGCACCAGGAGGCGGGTGAGAATGAGGTCCGCGGGTTTCCCTGCCTCGGGGTTCATCAGCAGCAGGGGAATGTCTTCCTGAGGAATCCTCTTGAACATGTTCAGCACCACCAGAGGGTTCAGGTTTTCCTAGAGAGAGGAAAGGCAAAATACAGGGTTGTACAGGGCTTCTACCTAGGGCCAAGTCTGATAATGATACTTATGTAATTACTTATTTCCAGACCATAGTTTGAGGAATATACCTATTATATTCTATAAAAACCCTCATTCATTTAATAAAATATTTCAAACTTCTCAATGAATCAGTTTTAGACGTTACAAATTAGCAATTTTTCCTGATTTATATGAGGAAATATGTCATCCAACAATAAATTAGTACAATTTTCTGTAGTTCTTCACAGAGTGAATAGTTTGTGTTTAATTGGCTGGGTGTTTTTATCTCAGGCCGATGTTTGCACAATCTTAATGCAGCAATTTCCCTTTCTCCAAGACAATTTTCTCCCATGGGAGACAATAAAGTAACCTTAACCTAATGCTTATGAATATTATATTCCATTTATGCCAAAAGATCCCCCCTAATTGTTACACACTGTTCGTTTAATGATACCAACTGCACAGTGTGAAACAGTGTAGAAAGTTCACCTGCGCTCTGGTCAGCAGAGGTTCCACCACTTTGTTGTGCTCAATAGCCGTATCAAAGGACTGCAGGAACTCTGACACAAAGGCGTCCACCACCTTCTTGGTTGTTTTATACTTCTCATGGATGATCTTAAGCAGGCCGCACTTTTTCACTGATCCTGAAGAGTAAAAATGACACGTGGCTCATTACATTATCAGGATGGATTGCACAATAAGTCTGTGTTAAAAAGTGAATATCAAAAATGAAAAGGTCTCTTTTCACCATTGAAAGCAGCACAGTTCAGACAGATTGTCCTTTTGCGGCATTTATCAGAGATCTTCTTCTTCAACCCTCGTTTCTGGAGATAGGGCAGGTTAGGCCTTTTCAAGAAGTCCATGAACTGCAGTTTCTCTTCTTTCGTCAGCATTATGCTTGAGCATGTCTTGCAAATCATCTGGAGACATGACAAAATACCACATCACAATGAGGGAGGTGAAACATTGTCTCACAAAATTGCCTAAATTAACAAAGGTAAAATATGGCTGCATTGATTTAAGATACTACTACAATATCAGGAATTTACCATATACAAAAGTGGGGTAAAACTATAGTAAACACTTCAACTACATGATCTTATTGATGATTTATACACATATTTAATTGTTTGAGATACACACACACTTGTCCAAAACAATATAACCTGTTTCAATTTTGAAGCTCTAGTGACACCTACAGGAAAAGTATATTCCTGCTTGCTGCCTCCCAGATGGATCTTGTTCAATTGAACTTTAGTAATATTTAGAGCTCCAACAATTAATTGATTAATCAATTAGTTGTCAACTTTTATATTAATTGCCAATTATTTCACTAATCAATTAATCGGTTTGGGTATTATTTTTTTTAAGTTAAAATTCTCTGATTCCAGCTTCTTAAATGTGAATATTTTCTGGTTTCTTTTCTCCTCTATGACAGTAAACTGAATATCTTTGAGTTGTGGACAAAACAAGACAATTGAGGACGTCATCTTGGGCTTTGGGAAACACTGATCGACATTTTTCACCATTTTCTGACATTTCATAGACCAAACAACTAATGGATTAATCAAGAAAATAACCAACAGAATAACCGAAAATGAGAATAATTGTTATTTGTAGTATGGAACCAATGTGTGGGCCTTCTGACTGAATGTTGGTCTCCCTATTGATTATGCTAACCATCTGATATTGTCTTCCACAATGTGTGAGTCCCCAAATGGCTATTAATGAAGTTTTATAACTAAGTTTGGGAACAAAGACCATGCCTCGTACACATTCCCCTTTCCGCAGCAAAAGAATTTAAGCACACCTGATCAGTTCACTTCCCCTTGACGCAGTTTTCACATCCCTCCCCCCAGGCGCATTTTTTTCTTTTCTCTCACCCTGCTTTCTCTCTCATTTGATTACAGGAACCATTGGGGGCTCTGTAAAAAAAATCTGAGCTCGCAAAGAGACGACTTCCCCACTCGAGTCTCGACTCCCCCTGGTCCCTCCGCTTCCAGCTGACACTGGTCCATCATCGCTCTCCTCCATCCATTCTTCTACGACCCCTCTTCCCCTCATCCCTTCATCCCTCATTCTCCTTCGTAACCCATGACTCCTACATCAGCATTGTTCCCCTCCGTCTTCAATATGTAATAAACCATTCTAAACTCATATCATTATAGACGTGGTCTTTGTTAGTGAACTACTACTTAAACTTGCCTGTAAGATTCCTATGGTGGCTTTGAAATAGCCAACGTGAAAACATGGCAGCTCCAGATCCAAGTAGCCGTAATGTCCCAAGCAATCTGCCAGATTCTTCCCACATGTCAAACATGGTCTGTCTTTCTCACTGGTGCCCTGCAGGGTGACATGAGAGCAGAGGGATTATTAGCCTGTAGTATGAGGATGAGAAAAAGAGAAAAGAGACAGGAGGCAAGCTTTCCAGCTTTCACAATACCCGCCTCAGAAAGATCATGAGGATATTCTGGCCTAGGAAGATTACAAACCATGAATTACACAAAACGACAGGGTGCTTGGACATGGAAACAATATTGATAAGAAGCAGATGGAGATGGCTTGGACATGTATTAAGGATCTGATGACATGACATAAGGAGAGATGAAGACGAGAGGATACAGCTGGAACAGCATTGAGAAGAAAGCAAACAACAGAGATGAGT
>CAKAOH010006436.1:0-17312 GCA_916701665.1 Sebastiscus tertius
TGAGTGTGTGAATTCATCTGACTTCCTGTGTACCAGTCAGCTGGAAGCTTTTGACTTGATTAAAGCCTTTGTGTGTGTGTGTGTGTGTGTGTGTGTGTGTGTGTGTATGTGTGTGTGTGTGTGTGTGTGTGGTTGCATGATTGTGCACCATCAACACACACAGCCCTCAGTATCGGAGTATGTGTCTGCATGTGCCGTGTACAGTACGTGTGTGTGTGAGCATGTGTCTGAGTCTACGAACCAGATGCTGCTTGCTGTGAGAGACAAGACTGTCTGGCACAAAGAGATGAACACCACCTGGACAAGACAGAGAGAGACAGAGTGTCACAAATATTTTTCACACAACCACGACATCCCAAAATGCAAAAAAAAGAAAAAAAAAGAGTGTGAAAACAGAGAGAGAATTTTGTGTTACCCTATCAGGAAAGAACAAGTAGATACAGGAAGTATTTTGACTTTTTAAAGCAATGGTGCAATAATGGCAATCGTGCAAGTTCATTGCATGTTACACTATGTGAAGTGGGTCTGGTAAATTTGGTATTGATTTTTGTCATACTATACAATCTATATTTTGAAGTATGTTAGATGCAATGAATATTGGGTAAAAGTTAAGTTAAAAATGGCACTTAAAATTGAGGTGTTGGCCAGTGTTCTGTATTATTCCATGGCATGGTAAATGCTTGACAATGAAATAAATCAATAACATCGTGAGTAAATTTGAGAACAATATTGTCAAGGTAACAGAAAAGTGCTTGTATGTAGCTCATGACATGCTAGACAGTGTTGTACCCATAAGCTATTCTAACAATAAGCAAATATGGACATTATGAACACGACAGCATAAAGTACGTAGCTTCAATTATAAAGGCAGCTGTTCAGCAGTCAACTCTCAAATTGGGTTTCCACAGCACGTGGATGCCCACAAGTGTCAGTTTGCTGAGAGGTGTCCAACTACAGTCCTCACTATTGGGTAACTCAGATATTCAAGTCAATGGGAAGAAAGTAAAAGTATCCTCAGGGCTGAGATGCATCACTTCCTTTAATGACACAAAAGTGGTTTACTTTTTCATTTTAACTTCTTTTCAATCAGTATGAGAAGGCAAAGACACTAAAGGAAGTACTGGGGACACTACTCTCTTCCCATTGGCTTGCAGGCCTGGCATCGTGGGACATCGGGTTGGACTCCCTTGAGCTTGCCAGATCACATAGCAACCTACAGCAGAAATCAAACATGCAAACACATTAAGTATTCACTTAATACAAAATATTTTCTAGCTACTTAGCCTTGAGTGCTAAGTAGCTTAGCCTTGAGTGCAGCGATGCACTGCTAATATTACAATGTATTGTCATACAACAGTTCATATGATGTCTTAAGGAAAGTTATTCCTCATTTTTTGTTTTCCTACGAATGTCCAGCGTCAATTTCCACTCCAGTCTTTTCAAAATAAACTTCCGTCTTCACAGGAAACAACTTGGTTAGGTTTAGGCAAAAAAAACTACTTAGTTAGGTTTAGGAAAAGATTGCGATTTGGGCTAAAATAACACCGGAAGTGGAGTAACTTTAGTACAGAATTTACGTGACAAACTTGACTTCTGGTTTCACACGGGGTACGAACTAGGCAAAAGTCCTGTGATTTTTGAGCCACCCCGACCTCCTCCCTATAGACGGCATTCACCGCTCTTTATACTTCCTTGTTCACAATTACGTGGATTACATACAAATTGACTTTGTGGGACATGTACAAGTTAAAGTGCATTACTTTTTGTAGGTATGAGACCAGCCTGAGTATTTACTGTCATTAAATAATATTACAGTCTGAAGTTCCACCTTTTTGGGGCAATGAAACCAAATGCCAGCGGTGGGTACTTCAGAGGGCCTGGGAGATTAGTTCATTCACGACAAAAACAATGTGTGTGTGTGTGTGTGAAGGGGAGGAGGAGTCTCTCTGTCTCTGCTGTGCTGTCTCATCAATAACCTTCATATTGACAGGTGAAGGGACACACACACACGGACAGGGACACCCCCACAGTGTGACGACTCTGTGTGTGTGTGTGCGTGTGTGTGTGTGTGTTTCTAAAGTGCCAATGTGAATGAGGTTTTCAGGTTTAGGAAACATCTCTGTGTGTCTTCAGCTCTGTCAGTGAGCAGGTGGTCAGTCTAGTCTCATCTGCCTTCCTCTCTGTCACATACACACACACACACACACGCACGCACGCACGCACACACACACACACACACACACACACACACAAAGCTCTCTTGGAAAGAACAGATGTGTGTAGTCAAGAAAGTGTACATGGAGGTAACAACTGACAGTCAGTGTCTCCCATTTGTTTCATCCGTGTGTGTGTGTGTGTGTGCGTGTGTGTGTGTTTTATAAGAGTGAATGAAGAAACAGAGAGAATCACTGTGGAAACTCAGACTTTTATAGATAGATTTATGTGTGTGTTTGTTTCTGTGTGTGTGT
Source organism: Sebastiscus tertius (assembly GCA_916701665.1). Lineage (NCBI taxonomy): Eukaryota > Metazoa > Chordata > Actinopteri > Perciformes > Sebastidae > Sebastiscus > Sebastiscus tertius. The sequence goes on from CAKAOH010006436.1 coordinate 2,469, forward strand.
GTGTGTGTGTGTGTGTGTTGCTGCGGATAATTAAATGCCAATAGGGGAGAGAATCTCATTTGCAGTGAAGGTCTTTATAGCAGAGTTCCCATGTCAATCACACACACACACACACACACACATACAGGTTAACGAGGAAATGAAGGGAGAACAGAGAAGAGCAAATGAGATGTAAGGAGTGGTGTAGAGGGAAAAAAGAAGAAAAGATTCGATGTGCAGATAGAAGAGAAAGAGGAGGAGGTTTATGGGGAGGATTTGTCGGTCGGAGATGAAGAAGAAGAGAAGGGGGAGGACAGTATAAGGAGGAGGAGGAGGTGAAGATAGAGGAGAATGAAGAGTAGAAAGAGGAGTTTATGGAGCAGAGATGAGTGGTCAACGGAGAGGGGGAAGTGAGTAAGAAAGGGAAGGTGAGAGAGGAGGAGGAGGAGGAGGAGAAGCAACAAGACAGTTGGGACGAGAATGTTAAACATCAAGAGGCGGAGAGGAAGAAGGTGGAAGAGGAAATCAGAGAGGAAAGAGAAGGAGGTATAGGGGAGGTAGTCCGGGAAGAGGTCAGGAAGGAGCAGGAGGAGGTGTACAGCAGCTAGTCCTGTTGACTAATCTAAAGTGACAGTTCATTTAACTGCTGACAGCCTGGGCAAGACGTTCTCACTCCCATCTCGTCACATACCGCCGCTTGGTCAGTGCTCCTCGGTATCAGAGACCGATGCACGGGGTACCCCCCTAGCGTTACTTTTGAACGGACCAGGGACGGCGTGTCAATATACGATCATTAAATGCATAGTGTCCTTTCAAAATAAATCTTTTCGTTTTCACAGGAAGTTAGGTTTAGGCAACACGACCTCTTAGGTAGGGTTAGGAAACAGCTGTGGTTGACGTTAGCTTCACTGACTAGCAGCTCATGGGACTGACAACACTCATGACTCAGGGGACTGACGATACAGATGAGTCAGGTGACTAAAAACTGACATTACAAAATACGTCAACATTTAGTTTCACACGGGACATGAACAGCGGTCTCCTAGTTGAAAGTCTTGTGTCTGTTTGACCTATCCATCCAACACATTCTCACATCCAACTCTTCAAATACCGACGCCATGCTCAGTGGCCTTAACGCTTCAAACTATGAAGCTCTAGGTACCCCACTAGCATCAGTTTTGGACATGTCAGGGACAGCGCGTGGTCAGTCTCGTTACATGTCTTTTCAAAATAAAAGGAAACGTAGAGTTTCCGCTTGTTACATACATACAGTCTCTTTTCAAAATAAACTTCCAACATAGGTTTACTAACTGTAGTTTTTAGGTTTATTGACACAACTAAAATACTTGGTAAGGTTTAGGCAACAAAACTGGTTGGTTAGGCTTCGCAAAAGGTCTGAGTTTGGGCTAAAATACGTATACTTGCTACGTAACTGGCAATCCTTCCTATGTTAGTTACATAACAAAACTAAGATAAATTATGCCAACGTTGACTTGATTTCACACGGGACACGAACAGCAGCCTCCTTGGTGAAAGTCCTGTGTTTGTTAGACCCCTATCTGCATGCCCTACACTGACTTTCTCGCTCTTTATACTACATCAGTTACTCTGGCTGTCTAAAGGCCCAGACACACTAAGCCGACATCATAGTTGAGCCCAACTGTTGAGTTGCCTCACGTCACCTTTGCCTTGGCCGACAATTTGCATTTGAACACACCGCAAAGACTACAGCCGACAGCCAGTTAGCACGTACATTCTGCGCCTGCATGACAGGAAATAACTCTCAACACCAGCATGCGGCGGTAGTCTGTATTCGTCATTCAATAAGGTAAACTGGATGACCAAGGACGGCGGATATACAAGCCGTTTTTACGATACGTACATGAAGGAAAGCAGTGTTTTGCCAACCATTCACACCACTCTCACTCACCACTTAGCTTCATTCCAGATGTTCATGTCGCTGTAAAAATATCCGTGTGTTGGAATGATCCGATGAGATGAAGATGAAAACTGAGAAGAGTCTTCTGTGTGTGTATCCTCTTGACTTTACTTGTTTGCTTGCTTTACTCGCTTCCGTTTCTCTTCTCATGCACTGATTTGTTTAAGCTGAACAGCCAATCGGAGTGATTTCTCTCACCAATGGGCGCCACTGCTGATTCAACACGCTGAATCGGCCGAAAAACCTCCGACACGGGCAGACTAGAAAAAAAACTAGGCTGACAGACGCTCATCGACGGCCCTAACCTGCACGACGTTAGAGTTATTTGAAAGCCTGGTGCCTCTCATGCAGACGCTAAAGGGTGCTAAAGGTATTTGACCACTTAGGAGTGAGAATGGATTGCCTGCTCCCATGGCACTGTGACTTCCTCCACAATTATCTTCTTTTCACCACAATAGCTGGACCTATACATGTATGGACCACAAATGAAAACTACAGCTTCCCCCTAACATAAACCCTCATTTCCTAATATCTTGCCATTTTCAGTAGAGTGAGTATTGACCATACCTGTCCTTTCTGGACAAAAGTGACTAGTCTGAGTTCACTGGCTGCTTTAGCTCTCCCATTCTAATGTGTCACCTAAAGTCTTGTTATGGTGCCATGATTTCAATCTTTACAGAGTGACTGAGGATCTGGATAGTGTCCTATTAGTATGGGCGTATCGGGAAGTTCTGCTCTATAAGAGAGGATTATGTGGACATAAGATGCGTTTTAAAATACAAACAATAGTTCTCTTTCTGTCTCTCTCTCTCTCTCTCTCTCTCTCTTACGGTAGGAGGGAGAGAGGTGAAGTGAGAGGATGAGGACGAGTAGAGAGAAAATGGAGAAAGATGATCTAATGTTAATACATTCACACACACAATTAACACTGAGCCTGAAAGGCCATCACATGTTTGTTTCTGTGTGTGTGTGTGGACCTGTGGATTGATGTATGGTCAAATGAAAGAGGAAGGCTGGTGGATCGCGCTTGAATGGAGCTTAATTTACATGCTAATGTGTATGTGTGTGTGTGTGTGTGTGTGTGTGTGTGTGTGTGTGTGTGTGTGTGTGTGTTTGTGTGTGTTATAGTGCTGTGGATGATTATTTTAGTCTGGATCACTGGTGAGATGACACTGACTCGCAGAGATGTCACTCACACACACACAGTTGACAGGCTTGGCAAATGGAAGGTTATTTTTACAAAACATTCCTGGTGAAGTTGAGCAGTCATTCAAAGACAATGTCCAAGCTTGGGTTTCAAACCTACAACCTTCTTACTCCATCAGCAGCAGCAGCATATCTCACCATATCTCACGGCCTTTCTGAGACTTCAGCAGAACACTATCTTCACTATTTGACAAAAACACAGGTGTACTTAATTACATTAGCGATGGCCGCATTCCATTTTGGTCTGTCAGTTCTAGGTCCCTGGTATTCTGCATGCAGCTCACTGTCATGCCTTACTGAGACATCAATAGAAAAGAGACATTATTAATGTTAGTTAGTGACACCTGTGCTTTGTTGCCCGCTTTGACTGTTATCAGCTGATTGAATGGGCGTTTTCAGTGGTTATCAGCCTCATAGATATGGGTTAGAAGGGGCCTACTACTCAGAAGGTCGTTATCATCTATTCACATGGTCGATCACCGATACAAATGCATGAAGAAGACGGCGATCTCTAATGGCTGTAGTAATTATGATGGGAGCAAAGGGAAACCAAACTTTTGAAATGGGTGGCTTTTTTTTCTGGTGCCCCAGTTTCACCTTCTAAGGAAGTTTTTCGGAGTATGAAATGTGTTCCCATTGGAAAAACTACTTGATTTAGGGAAAACATATTTAATTCTTCAACAATTCTGAATCGATTCCCAGATTCCAAAAATGAATTCTTGTAAGCTGTTAATAATAATATGGTTTCTGATTGCTATGTTGACAGAAATAATAAGGTGGAACTGTGCTGCAAGGGCAACCCTGTCTCCAGGAGATTATGTTCACATTTTACTTATTTGTATTGTCAAAGACGTTGTCAAAGACATTTTGTGACCCATCCACCTCCCCTCCCGCCCACCCGGTGTGTGTCGTTTCACTCTTTAAACTACGTCACTTCATTCCCGGCGCACTTTTTCGGAGTGTTTACTGTTGTTACATTATAATTAATGGAACACCTGGTTCATTTCATACCAGCGCTCTGGTACCAAATGCCGATGGCGAAGCCTCAGTATTTGACGCCTGGGAATAAGAACAGGCTGCTCGCAACGGACTTTCTCGCTCTTAATACTACGTCCATTGCTCTGAGTGTTTAACAATGACGCTGATGGGTTTACATTGGAGTTTGTTGAAAGCCTGGTGCGTCTCATATAGACACTAAAGGGTGCCTTGGGCATCGGTATCAGATGCCGAGGGCCACTGCCAAACGTCGGTATTCGAGGCCCTGGGAGTGAGACAAGGCTGCAACAGATGTATTGATTCCGAATGTGTCTCCTTTGTGTCCACCTTTAACACATCAGAAGTGTTCTTCCCAACCGGGGGATTCAAACTAGCAACATCCCTCTCTGCAGTACTTCGTTCCTTCTTTAAAGACTGACAGGGTGGAAGAACAAAGGAGATGAAGATTTCAATGAAGACAGAGAGAGACAGTGAGGAGGGATGGCACTGAATCCACTGTTACCATAGCAACCGAGAGCCCCTCACCCATTCCCATCACAGCCCCCCAGCCCTCATTTACAGTCGGGTCCCGTCAGGTCCCGACCCCGTCCAACATTGCAACCATGGCAACCAGGCAGATACAGCAACAGAGAGAGGCAAATGGCAAGAGATGGATAGATAGATAGATAGATAGATAGATAGATAGATAGATAGATAGATAGATAGATAGATAGATAGATAGATGTTTTATTGTTGCTTTAACCTCAAAGATAAATTGGTTTAACTCCAATTTAGTTCCACAGATTGAGTTCTTGCAACATCTGTTAGCCTGATGGCATTGCACATGTAATGCGTGCACTTGATGCAATAGCACTTGTAAAAAAAATTCAATCTCCGGAATCATTTCTTGTTGTTCAAAGTCATCAACTTAATCACTTGTCCTTGTGGAAAAGTCTATGACAGTAAGACAGAGAGTTAAAGGGGACACATCATGCTCATTTCCAGGTTCACACTTGTATTTTGGGTTTCTACTAGAACATATTTACATGCTATATTGTAAAACATTATTTTTCCCATCCTCTCTGTCTGAATATACCTGTATTCACCCTCTGCTCCGTTTTAGTGCCAAGTCTGCTCTGATTGGCTCGCAAGAAAAATATGGTTCACCTTTGCAAAGCTGTGGGCGGTATATTCTAATGAGCCTGTATGTGAGCTAGGAAGGGGAGCCAAGTATGAATGGCTTGTTGAATCACATGTTTTCTGATCTAGAAAGCCCACAGCAAGCTGACTGGGTTGTCTTATTTCACAGTTTGTGGGTTGGTAGGCACCTCAGATATACTGTATGCACACAAGCACTGAAAAGGTTAGCTTTTCATGATATGTCCCCTTTAAAGGTTAGAATGGCTAAACATTGCAGCTTTGGCTTCTGGGGCTCCGGCTCAGAATGTTTTAGGTTTTTAAAATACCTTCAACTTCAATTGTCAATCATCAGTTGAGCAAAAGTTCTATTACTTGGGAAATATTGCCATCTATGTCCACCCTAAAATTCTCATGGGGGGTTGTTCTGATGCTTCTACTAGTACGACGACTACTACTACTACTACTACTACTACTAAGCTATTCCCTCAAGAAATCTAATATAGTTCATTAAATGTTCTTCTGTTGGCCTAATACTCAGTTGAGAGTATTGAAGACCACGTTTACTTGACATTGTTGGGGATCCTTGATCTATCTTAAAAATAGTAACATCAAACAAGTTTTACCTCTTTTCAGGTGGCAGGAGTGAAAAATGATTCATCCTCAACATTTGTTGTGTTATGGTTTCAGAATGATGAAGACAGTTGGAGAACCCTTTACACCTGGCATTAAAATGTGTCTCGTATCCAGATTGTATCTAGATATAATTTAACCTGATTACATTTACACCTGCTATTGTTGTGTGTCTCTGGTGTCCATACTGATATCCGATTGGCTGAGAGGATGGCCCGCAAACATGACACTTGCACACGCAGAGGGATGAAGAGCGGAGACGCTAAGCACAGACCAGTTGGTGGTCCAGTTACCGGAGGAGCGCTGCAGGTTGAGCCCTCCCACGAATACACCTGGCCAAAGCTTAGAATATTTGCTGTTTTCCGAAGCTCAGGAGCCAAAAAGAAATGGTAGACGGGACAACCTCAGCATTATGTATATCTGCCTGTTATATGTGGATTGAAAATGCATTTGCATTTTCACTTGTGGTCAATGTAATACGTCCCTGACCACCTCTGGAGGTGGTTTGGCCGATCGGATCACAATCCATCGGCGTTATACGTGCATTTACACCTGTACTTTCATGTGGTCAAGCACTGTCCAAACCATAATGTTCTCCCCAAATGATGAACAGATTTTTAGGCATACAGCTGCCATAAATGGAAGGGGGCGGATGTCGGACCCTCCGAGGTTTGGGCTGAGCCCCGAATGCTTACAATGTCTGGCTACGCCCCTGCATTAAAGCACTATAAGATGCAAAACATTAAACTTCCAAGTTGCAGCACATTTCATTATTGAAGCTAATCATCCCGTTTCCTCTCTTTGACATACAGGGAGTGAGAAGGTTAACCTGCCTAGGAGTGACGGGGGACGAGGATTCTTAATCTTTGAGGCGAGAGGCAGGCTGGATCTGCAGGTTAAAGACCGCAGCTCCTCTCGGCCCGAACGGAGGATTTGACCTCAGACCATTTCTATCATGTTTTTGCTTCTTTGTTGGTCTAGACCGGATTGATGTCTTGTCCTCTCAGACTGTCTGTGTCAGAGGGCAATGGCAACAAAAATTTGTGAGGTTGTTTTTTTTTCATATATACATTTTATGCATGTGGAGATGTGGAGGTTGGTATTGTTTTCTATTTAAACATATATTTAGGTAGCACTTTGCATTACAGCTCAGTAATAACATGGTAATAGTGGGGTAATAATGTGATAATAAAGAGGTAATAATTAAGTAATACCATGTAATTCGTGTTCACATTTTTTCTGTTTTTTTAACATTTGCCTCATTTTTGATATTTTAAATCTATTTTTCACACAATGACTTGAAATACACTCTCTTTACCTTTAATATTAACTGACTGACTGAATAGCATTATTGTGTATTTTGTGTTTCTCAAACCTTACAGTGTTAACTTTTTACTTTTGCTGGGCTTTTACTGCTGGTGGACATGTTTTGGTGCCAGGCCTTCCTTGAAGTGGCCTCAAAGTTGATTTCCTAGATTTGTAACATCAGTAATGTAAATGCCAGTCTGTCTGCCAAGGCATTGTTTGATTATAATAAATGCATTAGAGTTATGAGTGTGCCGCATTCTTCTTCCAACACACCTAATTTCACCTAATTACAACACTCTACATACTAACACCAGTAACATTACACATATCCAGGTACTGCCTCCAATTCAGACACAGTGCAGATTGCCCCCTAGTGTTGATGATAGTGTACTGCAAGAGGGATCTGGGACCAAGACTGGAGTGGTGTAGTGTGTGTGTGTGTGTGTGAGGTGTAAAGCCTCCTCCTCAGTGACAGCACTCAGCAAAGTCAAGAGGCTATCTCCTTTTCCCTGTCTCTCACACACACACACACGTTGAACTATAACTCATATTGTGGTTACACACTCACAGCCTACAGGTATCAGTGGGCCTCTAGCTGTGGCTAGATTATGTTTTGTGTTTGTCTCGCATCCTTTTGAGGAACCTCATGAGTTTGAAAATGAATTGATTAAAAATAAATTTAGTTAAAACTTTGGCTGTCAATTGATTAAAATATTTAATGCGATTAATCACACATTAGGACACATTTTTGATCTGTTTAAAATGTACCTCAAAGGGAGATTTGTCACGTATTTAATACTCTTATCAACATGGGAGTGGGCAAATCTGCTGCTTTATGCAAAAGTATGTATATATTTATTATTGTAAATCAATTAACAACACAAAACAATGACAAATATTGTCCAGAAACCCTCACAGGTACTGCATTTAGCATTAAAAAAATACGCTCAAATCATAACATGGCAAACTGCAGCCCAACAGACAACAACAGCTGTCAGTGTGTCAGTGTGCTGACTTGACTATGACTTGCCCCAAACTGCATGTGATTATCATAAAGTGGGCATCATGTCTGTAAAGGTGAGACTTGTGGGTACCCATAGAACCCATTTTCATTCACATATCTGGAGGTCAGAGGTCAAGGGACCCCTTTTAAAATGGCCATGACAGTTTGTCCACATCAAAATTTAGCGCAAGTTTGGAGCGTTTATTTAACCTTCTTTGCAACAAGCTAGCATGACGTGGTCGGTACCAATGGATTCATTAGGTTTTCTAGTTTCACATGATGCCTTTCATTCATTCTTCACTCTAGCTTTAAAACTGAGGCTGCTGCAACATAAAAATCGTAAGTTCTGTTAATGCATTAAAAGAAATTAGTGGCGTTAAAATGAATTTGCGTCAACGCGTTATTATCGTGTTAACTTTGACAGCCCCAGTTAACACGTTAGTGGTGTAAATTGTATATAGGACATAATTATCTTCAAAATTTAATTTATCATACAGATTGGAGAAGGGTAGAAGAAAGAAAGAAGCAGTTCGGTATTATCGACCACATTCTCCAACGCTTCACACAACTTTACTGCACAGCCATCCCCTAGGGCCCGTTGCCATGGCAACACGGTGATGGAGAGAGTGCAGGGCTGATGTCAGGGTCACCCAGAGTGTGAAGAGAGGGAGGAGGAGTGTGTATGTGTGTGTGTGTGTGTGCAGGGCTGTGAACAGGGGAGGTTTTACTGAGCAGATCTGTCAGTACCTCTTTGGAGTCTTGCCAAACACACACCGCTTGCTATCCCAGCTCTGTGTGGGTGTGTGTGTGTGTGTGTGTGTGTGTGTGTGGTGCTCCAGTCACTGTTAGCCCCTGCCATCAGTTTTCAATTAGCGGGTTGGTCAAACTGAGCTAACCTCCATAACGTACATCACACAAGCATTATTACCGCTACATATTGCTATATCACTGCTGTGTTATTGCAGTGGTAGGAGGAATAACTGTAACTGGTTTTGTTAATGGTGTCTGTAGTCGGTTCAGTAGTAGTAGGCGTAGCGATGTCTGTGTCAGCAGCAATGCAGTTTGGATACAATTTACACACTGTGAAGCAAAGAGACATCTGAGATTGCAAAATACCACACACACACACACACACACACACACACACACAGTCTAAAAACCTTACACGCTGCACTGCCCCCCACTGGCTGATAGTGGTAATAGCAGACACTCAGTTATGTCTCTATGAGAAGTCCCACTGAACTGCACTGATCCATCACTTGTATACTACTGACACCACTGCTACCAATCCCGATATGGTATTACTACTACCATTGATACTATACTGCTAAAACTACTGATAATACTCTGGTAGTTTTTTAGTCACATTTTAGTAATTTGAATACTGTTGGTTGTAGTCAACAAAAAGTAAAAACATTTTGGTCTCGTCAGTGAAATTTTAGTGTCACTTTTGTCATGCTTTAGAGTGTAGAAGCAAAGAGACGAAACTTTGGTGTTTGTTTGACAACAGCCGATGTCGCCATTTTGGACTGAAAACGCTTATTATATTTATAATATTGTATTGTTCAACACAGGCCATTTCGGTAGAATATGACAATTGAATAGAAATAATTTAGTTTTACTTTTGTATGGCATTTTTTTAGACAAACATTTTACTGGTGTCTGGTAGTCGTTTACAGTCCAAAATGGCGGAAGGTGGGCACTGACGTTGCAATGGAACGAACAATTAAATTCACTTCTTGGCAACGTATGTACTTTGTTACAGCTGTCGCCATCTTTGTTGTGTACGGTTACCATGGTTACAGTTGTTGTTTACTTGTTCATACATGACTGAAATAGCCAACACAAACATGTCCATGCCACTCTGCTCTGCAGCTATACAGTCTCTCCAAAGTAAATCCAGTTGTCACTACAAACTCTGGCTGATTAACTAGAGCCGCTACCTCTCTGTTGTTCTTGCTCATGTGACATTATTGCAGCTACCAGACCTCTCCATTGCAGAACAGCTTAATCATTCAGAGGCTGGATTCATTTACCTGCTCACTAAAATGCCGTTCACTGTGTGGGTTGAGTTTGAAACGAGCAGCTAAAACGTCAGCTAACAGCAATGCAAAACTGTTCCTTAAAGGGCGAGTCCATTATTTGTTTATGTTGAGGTTTTAATATCATTCTGTAGCTTCCCAGTGGTGTTCCTTATGTATTCAAATCTGAACATTCAAAGTTTTAGCATCAAAATGCTGTTTTTCTTAACCCTTTTCAAAACATTTTCCCACGTGACCTGACATTGGTTTCTGCATGATGAAGTTCTACATTTATATACATACTGTATACCCTTAACCATAGTCAGTGTATTACCTACAGCAACTTAGATGACGGTCGGCACTTTCCCATTTTGTAGAAGCAGACAGGAGTAAAATTACTGTTTTTGTCAATGGAGTCTGGTGGCTTTGAAGAGAGCAATATAACGGCTTCAGTTCCCTGTCAGGAAGGGCTGTCTGATGGCAAAGTAATATTCTAGCTAGAGTACACTTAAACTGAAATTGATTTTTTTTGGGTCGCCCTTTTCAGTTATTTCCAAACTTAGCACAGCTAACGTTGACTCAGCTAGTGCTAGCGTTCAGATCATTCATAATCTTATTGGTTATATTGCTAGGGCAACAGTTTGGTCCAAGTTTACTTCCTGTTAGCTACTGCATTAACAGACAATGCAACAGGAAATACAAATGAGCCCATTTAGAATGTTTTCGTTGTCAAATTTGAAAAGGTCTATAGAACTGTGGTTCTGTCCATTTGTCCATCTTTTACTTTATCAGTTATCTATCATTTGTTGACTAAAATTGTAATATTATTTTTCAAAATTTAGTTTTTATTTTTCAACGTCATTTATGCCGATGACAGGAACACTGCATTGGTCAATAAATATCTAACAGTTCATCATTCCCATTGCAGTTACGTTGGAAAACTAACAATGTTTATATTCTCTCCTATTTAGAATACACCGTTTATATTATCTGCCACTAATTGGGCCGAACCACTGTCCTCATGAAGAGTAGCAACATCCGAAGTATTATCTGTAACATCTAAGACACATCGTGTCCAGTATTGTAGAGTGTGAACGCTGCAGGCCGAACAAAGGAATGTGTGTTTACCTTCACAGAAAAGGAAACTTTGACCTTTTGTCCTGAGGTATTGAGTTCTATGCATACTTAAGTAAAGTCCATTATGTACATAGTACCTATTCAAAATGTGTGAAAAGGAATCAATGGAGGGCTCATGATCGTAATATAAGCAAACAAAACTGAAGGTGTAAGAGATGTTGAGTCTAGTGGGAAGGGCTTCTGATCTGGCTTTGACTGTAAAAATCACAATATCGTCATCTGTAGAGTCATTATTACTGGAAGTGCTGATAAATTCTTGATATGGTATGAACAACCCTATTGCCAGACAAGAGAGTTGATATTCTGTAAAAGCCTGGGATATGATTAATAACAGCAAATTTTAAATAAACGATGGTTAAGATTATGGAACTAAAACATAAAACTTGGATACTGGACTAAATTAAAATGGTAGCTTATGCAGCATAGCTTATGCTACGGGGGCCACTTTTTTTCCAGCCCAGTATCCATAGGAATTCATACTGGACAATTCCACATGCCATGATTTACGTCCAGCTCTACTGTTCAACACCAATGCAAGGATTAGTGTGTCCTTTATGTATCCAGGCTGAGAGTAATGGTGTGGAGTTCAGGGTGGTAGACAGTGGATGCATGACTTGACTTTCATGTCAGAGGCTGGAGTTTGTGTCCCATTATAGACCCACAATTTACACCTTTTCTATTAACCGTGACTGTGATCTTTCCTGAACCTCAACAAAGTGTTTCAGTTGGCTCACTCTAAGCATACCTTAACAAGAGTGTATGTGCCATAACCAGTGGCATTTTTAGGTGGAAAAAAAAATATGGTGGGGCAATGACTACTCTGTACAGATGCAAAACAAAAAACAAAAAATACCGGACTTTCGCCAAAGAGACCGCTGTTTGTGTTCCGCGTGAAACCCCAAGTCAAAGTCGATTTATTTGTCACAAACTTCCGTACTTAAGTTACGGGACTTCCAGAGTTATTTTAACCCAAACCGCGATCTTTTCCTAAACCTAACTAAGTAATTAGTTGCTTAAACCTAACCAAGTCGATCTATTTTTAAACCTAACGAGTTTTATTTGGAACGGACTGGAGCGGAAATTGCCACGTGCATCATGTGTTGCTGGACATTCGTGGGAAAAAGCATGAAAAATAATTGTTGAAGCGTCACGGAAAAAAAAGGGAAATTTGTATCTTTGAACACGAATCAAATAGATAACATTTCATGACTATTTCACAAACTGCCATGAGTGTTGAATAAAACATTACCAGAAATGGTGTTGTATCTGAACCTGAGCTAAAACTTGAATTCATTTTGTGTCCACTCCATATTTTTGACATTAACAAACTAACGTTTAGACCAAACCCTGAAACCAGCAAAGCACGCAGACAATACATGTCTGCACGACCACACACACAGTAGACATACGATAACGTGAAAGACAGACTGTGGGCGTGCAGGTGAAGACAGACAGAGAGAAAATGTCTTCTCATCTGGTTCAGTTTTGAGCATGATTATTAATATGCACAAAAACACACACAAACACATACACACACACACATGCACACACACACGCACGCATGCACACACGCTCACACAAAGCAGAACGGTTTATTTAACTGCCTTTTGTAAAGAAAAGCAAATGATCACACCCATTTTCTGTCTTTCATTCCCAAACTTTTTATTCTCTCTCCGTGTCTATCATCAGTGTGATAACGAGGTTGTAAGAGCTCGTTAACCTCACACACACACCGCATTTCAACCCGAAACCACAACGGCTGCTTGTGTCTTTCTCTCTCTCTCATTCTGTCATCACCTGATTTGAAAATACTTAGGGTGAAGTAATATTTGCCTCCAGTCATTTGTGTGTGTTTGTGTAAGAGCGAGAGGGAGAGATGATTCCACATTAGAGTGTTTAACTAGGACTTACAGACCTGTGTGTGTATGTGTGTGTGTGTGTGTTTTCACTGGCAGCTTACAATGTCAGAGTGTTGGCGACCAGGTGTAAAATGTTGCTTCCTCGGCAACGCTGTAACCAGGAACAGACAAACACTGAGGACAGCCAATAAGAGAGAGAAGAATTGCCTGTGACTGTATTATAGCCTGGGTGTTATAACGATATCACATGCTCGCACACTCTGCCCTGCCATCCATTTGAACACATTTCATCCTCTTGGCATATAGAGAGCTTTTAAATTAGCTCTTTTGGCGGCCATATTGGAGTTCCACTATAGGTCCAGTTTCAGGTTTATAAAACACCAGAATCATTAAAGAATTGATCAAATGATTATATGTAGTGTGATAAGGGTTGCTCAGAGTGATGAACCCACAGAGAATTATCACCTTAAAGTCGTTTTTCACCAGTTTAATGCAAAAGTGCACACCGGTTCCGGTGAGAATTTCCGCCTTGCCTTGTTCTGTTTTCGTCAACAAGGCCTAATGAGTTTCCTCATAAATAGTGCCCATGTCCACTCCGCACAACAAAAACCAATCCAGTCAGAGAATGTCTAAGGCAACCCGTTCTCACTCGTACCTCATCAAATACCGGTAAGTGCACCTCGGCATCGGAAACCAACACACAGAGGCACCCTTTAGCAATAATATGTGATGAACCGGGCTTTCAACTAAATCCAGTGTAAACCTACCCTACCTGTTATTCGACGGTCGGAGCAAGTGACGTTCAATTAATAGCGTGAGAGTCCACTAAGGGCGGGCGGGAGCTATGGTAGATGGGTTAAGCAATCACAAGACTTCCAAGCCAACGAGTAAAGTCAAGAGGAAAATCACAGAAGGCTCTTCTCATTTTTAATCTTCATCTCATCTGATCATTCCAGTACACGGATATTACAGATATATATATGACATGGCCATGTAAGTGGTGAGTGAGAGGGGTGAGAAAAAGGTCGGCAAACGCCACTTTGTTTCATTTATGTATCATACCAACGGTTTGTATATCCGCTGTCCTCCGTCCCCAGCTTAAGGGACTAACGTTAACTACACAATACATAAACTAATCAAACCCCAAATTGGATGCTAACGCTAATGTTAGCTGTTGCGGTTAGCCCCGTTCCGTGACCAACATATAACAATAGCAAGTGCATATTGGCTACATTACCATCTTCATCATATCCGAGCTGCTGGGTGATCTCAAGCCATATATTGTCATTTAATGGTTGTTAAGGACAAATAATCCATTTGTCCGACAACACATTATCCGAAAACAAATGCCCATTGTTCCAAGGCTCATTGCTCTGAAAAACACTCTTTCGTGCAACAAACAGAAGCACATGACAGCAATATGACGGCAATATTATTTATGACATCAGTTGGAACAACATACGAAGCATACGAACCCACAAAATAATTTTTTCATAAATATCCGTGCAGATTTTTTGGATGAAAATCCATGCTTGGTGTGAAATGGCTTTAACTCTTTTTTTTTTCGTCAGAGCATTTTAGGGTCTTTCAGCTCATTATTGTTGTTTCATTTCCGGCCCACAACTTTAATGTTTTAGGTTCAGTCTC
>CAKAOH010006445.1:0-28417 GCA_916701665.1 Sebastiscus tertius
TATACTATGACTTTTTTCATGCCATTTTTCGACATATTAATCTATGACTTCTTTTTCATGAAATTTTTCGACATATTAAACTGACTTTTTTTTCATGACATTTTTCAACAAACTATACTATGGCTTTTTTTCATGAATTTTTTTGACATATCAAAATATTATGACTTTTTCATGAAATGTTTCGAAATACTATACTATGACTTTTTTTCATGAAATTTTTCAACAAAATATACTATGGCTTTTTTTCATGAAATTTTTTGACATATTAAAATATTACTTTTTTTTCATGAAATTTTTCGAAATACTATGCTATGACTTTTTTTCATGAAATATTTTGAAATACCATACTATGACTTTTTTTCCATGAAATTTTTCAACATACTATACTATGACTTTTTTTCATGTCAGTTTTCAACATATTAAAGTTTAACTTCTTTTTCATGAAATTTTTCAACAAACTATACTATGGCTTTTTTCATGAAATTTTTTGACATATTAAAATATTACTTTTTTTCATGAAATTTTTCGAAATACTATACTATGACTTTTTTTCATGAAATTTTTCGAAATACTATACTTTGACTTTTTTTCATGAATTTCTTTTTACATATTAAACTATGACTTTTTTTTCATGAAACTTAAGTTAAGGGCTATTACATAATCTGTTGCTATCCAATCATGTACAACTTGTAGTTTGTTACTCAAGACTTCATTAAGTACCTTGCATGATGGTGCAGCATAACACAAAGTGGAATAAAAATAATAAAAAAATAACTATTTTGGCCCAGGCAACTCCAGACTCCTGCTGCTAGATAGGCTGCTATTCAGAAACACCTGCTGTGATCTAGAGGACAGATAACTTTGCATCCACCTCAAAGCAGGTGAATTAAAACCATAGCAAGCATTAAAGTTTTTCAATCAAGAGAGAATGGTCAAGCAATTCATAACAAATAGTTAATTTATGTTATTAGAATGTAACGTGCAGTTTTTGTAACAAAAACAATATTTTGTGCATGTTAGTTCCATAATGTGAGTCACAGTTAGCGTCTTTATATTATGTAGAGCTAAAGTGTAGTATGGGATAGAAAGACCTACAGGATAGTGGAGCAAATACCATCAGAGTCAAGTGAGGATGATGCTAGTGGCAGTGATGATGAATGGTTGCTAGAAAAAGAAGGATTAGCAAATGCAAGCAGCAGTGACAGTAGAGCTGAAGGAGCTGAGGGGATTTTTGTTGTTGCAATGCTGCAAGTGGCCACTGGAAAAGATGGGAAGCAAGGCTGAGTGGTGACGCCATATCAAGTTCAAGTGTGTCTCTTCCTCACCTACTGTCAATCACAACAGCTGTCACTCACTGACCAATAAAACGAAGAGTTGAAACTAAAGGTGTATACTGTGTTTTCATTCTGTTAATTTCTGAAATAATTTAGAGAAGATTTTTCTATTAATCTATCTGAGTCCTTAAAGCAGCAGTAGGTAGAAATGGAGTAAATGTGATTAAACAAAGTTATTTTTATCACTATATCCTGACAGTAGTGCATGACACAGATAATCTGAAAAAAATCATGTGCCTCTGTGTCCTCCGGTGCTCCTAATGGTATCTGCAAGATTTCACAGACCGGAGGAAAACAACCAATCAGAGCTGAGCTGGAGCCTTGCCGTCTCTGAGCAGCTGTCAATCACTCGCAAACTCCGATCAATCGGTCAAACTAGGCAGCGCTGATCAAATATGCATTACAGTAGGAGAGCATTAATTCACATTTGATCAGTAGCCTAGTTTGACCGTTTGATCGAAGTTCACGAGTGATTGACAGCTGCCACCGTTGAATGAACAGCCAATAGTAACGCTCTCTCTCTGAACTCACCTGTGATTGGCCAAAGTCTCTGTGATTTTTTAAAGCCATGAGGAGGTGCAGAAGTCTAGTTATTTCTCAGAACACTTGAATTAAAATATGCTGGTTATTATGAATTTTTTTGCCCAATGATGCCAAAAATATTCTGCCTACTGCAGGTTTAAATTAACAATTTACATGTCACTCTATTTAAAACTACTTGTTAGGTAGCAGGACATTGTTGCGGCCTCTTTCTGGACTCCAGAGGACTCAGAGTTTCTGATTGACTGATCATCCATCGAGTAAGTGTCCCAAACATAAGATGATTTGTTGACTCCAGTAAGTCAACTTTCTAACTCTGCTAAATCTCAGTGTCTCCATTCTCTGCTTCAGGGATTTAAGTCTGTCGGGGCTTATGGTGGTTTCTCTGCAAAATCGACAGAATCACCTCTCCAAAAGTGCTCGAGGGCTCTGTTGTGAACTTTTGTGAAGACTTTTAATGAGTCTGCCAAGCTGTAAAACCTACACGTTGAATTAGGGCTGGGTGACATGGCAAAAATCTTCTATCAAAATCAATCATTTCACATCTCGATAACGATATATATCACGATATAGCATGTTTTCTGGTAATTCAGTAAATAAATAATCTATATATACACTATACATACACACACACACACACACACACACACACACATATAGATATATATACACACACATGCATATATATATCAAAATGATATAAAAATGTCTATTGTCTATAGATGTCTATACATTTTGATATCGTTTTGATGATATATATCATCATACTGCACACAGCTCACAGCAACATTGAATATTCCCTAATTGTAGCATTTTTATGAGCAAATTAGGAACAAGTTATTAGACTATCTTTTATTGTGACCACGGTACATCCAAAACTACACACTCTAGTTTATCCATTTCCACTTTAAGGCTCAATCTAGCTGTGAGTTGATGGCTGAATAAAAAAAATCAAGTTGAGACATCGAAATTCAATTTCATTATTCATGTTTCCCCTCTGCTCACATAGTAATGAAAAGACTGAAAATGCTGCACAAATGTCAGAAAATGTGTTTTCTGTGCAGCTATAAAACACAGTTGAGCAGCATAAATGTCTGTCTACTCTTTCTCCTCCTCTCAGCAACCTCATCCATCCAGTAATGCCTCCACATCTCTCTACAGGATTGAGCACAGAGCTGGTGACGGGGGGAAGCTGATGAAAAGCGGCGTTGTGAGCCATCCCCAGCTTCCCATGCGCTCCTAGAGCCTCTTTACATCTCACTGAACCCAGAAAGTTAACAGGCCCTGGCAGGCATCTGAATACGAGGGAGGTGCAACCCAGATCTCCCAGTTAGAGCTTCTCTGTGATAGGGTTGTAAACACCAGGGCTTAATTGGGACACCGGCCGGTGAGCAGCTTGATTTCCATCAGCCATTTATTGATGCTCAGTGCTTCATGAGTTGGAGTGGGGGAGCCTGCAGGCCTCATAGATCACAGAAGCATGAAGATTTAACTATTCACAACCTTGGCGGAGTCGAATTTGAGGTAAGATGTGCTGGTCATCATATTCTACAAGTGAAGCAGTTCTTTTTTATGTTTGTTCTAATTAGAAGGTGATAAAAAAGAACAACGGCTATTATTGTAATGATCTATCCAACCATTCGTTAAGGTTTCCAGACTTTTGAAACACTTGTAATTAATGAATGAATGCATAGTGGCGGAGGCAGAAATCACCGTGTGGTTCATGGGCACAGAGAAAATCAGGTGGGCTTAGCCTGTCCAGGACAAAACATCTACTTAATAGGTTCTGAAAAGCATATGTTAACAAAAATAGGTCATTACAACTAGAGGTATAACAATTAATCGGCTCTGATGGGACATTTTACAAACTATCGTTATCGGCAGAACTGGGCTCTGATAGTGGCCGATGGCTGCACAGCCTCCACCAGTCACATGGGGACGTACATCACCATTTTGTATAGAGGCTCCATACACAAAGTCAAGGTAGAGGGGGAGAAAAAAAGTTATCTCTGAATATACAATGCAACACTATCAGCTCTTTGTCCCAGATACAAGATAGGAAGACAGGGCGGAAAAGAAAACATTCAATGTTACTTTAACTAGCTTACTCTACCAATTTCGTGTTCTGTCTAGCAAAAAATCCAAATAACCCTTCATTAAATTGAAATCACACACTTAAGGATCCTCCTTACCCTGGGAATATGCATGAACCTAGAGAGACTGGCGTTTCAAAATGTGCAAGAAGCGCAACAGAAGTAATCCTGGTCTGTCTGTAAACCACAGAACAGCGCATCGCCCATTACAAATAAATAGAACATTTTTCATCAATGTAATCCACCAAATCACACTTTAATATATTCTCTTATGAATTATTAAATTCGGAGTGACAAAAATTCAAATTTATTAAAAACGGCATATGCAAAAGTAGCTACGCTGCTTCAGAAGTAAAGACGATATCGACCAATTAATCAAGTATCGGCTATTTCCTGCTCCAAACTATCCTCATATCGACCTTTAAAAATCCACCATCGGTCAACCTCTAATTACAACTATGCTCGCCTCAACGCACCACAGTTTAATCATACAAGCCTTAGACATCAGAGGTAATGTTACAGGCACCTGACACGTATACATTCATAGTGTACATATCCAACTACACCGAATATATAAAACAACCTGTTAGATAAATCATTCAATATGTATTCCAGCATATTTGCACTCTGCAACATTTAAACTACTGCATTATTGTTTATAATTTACATACACAGTCTGACATCCTTATTGTATTCTTTATGTATTTATCTTCTTTCTTTTCTCTTGTTCAGCTTTTGTTGACCTTGTTTTTAACTGCACATACTATTTTCGTATGTACAATGAGAGCAGTATAATCAGTCAAATTCCTGTTAAGTATAGGCCTACCTACTCATACCTGTCCAATCAAGCTGATTCTGATCCAACAAGACAAACATTAACAGCATGACATAGTCTGGCACACACACAGGTGACAGACCCAACAGCATCATTAATCATGCCTATGGATAGAGCACCTGTATTAACATAAAAAAAATACACTTTAACATATTCACACACACAGCTCACAGCAACATCAGCATTAAATCCACTTGTACACAGAACAAAAACTATACAATAATAATAATAATATTGAAATAGGCCACTGTAGTCCAAAATTGTAAATGAGTTTACTTTTGATGATGCCAGCAGGAGATGAAGGGGGCTTGGCATTGAACACTGAAATTATTTAATTAAAGTATCTTTCAAAGGAGAGCAGAGTTCAGTCTGATGTGATGCCCTGATGTCAGTTTTTATCCAACTGACAGGTGAAGAGTGTTTCACCAGCAGGCCTGCAGCTTGTTTTGGGTAGGGAGGGTGACTAGGGGCCACATAAGCTTATTTAGTTTTAATTAACTGGTTGATGTAGATAATAAACAGAGAGGTGTATTCATTTAAAATTGGTGAAGTAAATGCAAGACTTTCTGCTCCTGTTTCCAACAGCTGAAGACACTACAAGCAATCAGGACGCATGTGTGTGCATCAGGGCTGCCAGATCAGATTGACAGTCTCTAGCCCAATCATAACTTAAAACCTGCCCAATTCATATCTGCATCAAATATAACAAAAGATAATTGTTAGAAGAATAGGTTATGGTAGGGGTCAGCAACCTTTACTATCAAAAGAGCCATTTTAGGCAACAAAAAAAAAAGTATATAGTATATAAGTGTAATGCAGTGAGGGCCAAAGTGGCAATGTACTACGGCCACATTGAGGGAAAAAAACATCTGAGATTTCCAGAACAAAGTCATAATATTACGAGAAAAAAAGTCGTAATATTACAAGAATAAAGTCACAACTTTACGAGAAAAAAAGAAAATAACACGTAAAATTACTTCTTTATAATATTATGATTTTATTCTCGAAATCTGAGATTTTTTTTTTTTCCCTCAATGTGGCCCTAATACAATGATAGATAAAAATGAAAATGTAAACAAAACAGTTATTCATTTCCATTTTTATAAATCCACAGGGAGCCACTGGAGAGGAGCTAAAGAGCCGCATTTGGCTCCGGAGCTGCAGGTTGCTGACCCCTGGGTTATGGCAACCCACAAAGAGTGCAGTCAAACAACCAAATACACATTGCCATGTCAATATCAATGATGATGATATCAAGGGAGGTCCTTATCCCAAACAACGATTGAATACAACTCATGTCAATCAAATATTTCAAAAATTAAATGAGTCAATAATATAAGTGAGTGGAAAAAAAACGAAGTTTACTGAATTTTATTTATGTGTTTTGCCCATAAAATACAGCTTTGTTTTTTGGTAAAATTGTTTTCAAAATCCTGTCAAATGTTGATGAAAGCTGCCCAAATTGCATCTACCAGCCCAACTCTATTTTCCCCCACCCAATTAATCAAACGTAGCCCAATTAGGTGCAAACCAGCCCAATCTGGCAACACTGTGAGAGTGAAAAAGGAGGGGCTGCTAACAAACTGGAATTTGGAATTTAATCTCCCTCAAAGTAACTCCTTACTCTCTGCAGCTGCTCAGGCTTTATCCATCCACATAGCTACCCATCCACTAAATGCATCACGCTCATGCCTCTACCTACCTGAATGGGCCGGCCTGTAAATGTAGATGTGAGCTGACATGGTTCAGACAGTGAGGTTATGACTAGAAAATCAGCCAGACTGACAGCTGGGCTCCAGGGGAAGAATTAATCAAGAGTGAACCAAGAACAAACGATGAAGAGAGCAAACTGGTTGTACCGTTAATACACTGTTATTTTCAGATGATTTTAGAAGCTAAGCCTAGTTGTGGCTTTCTTCATTCTGTTAACACCATCTTGTTACATTTGGTATGTTGTTATATTTGATATATCATTTACAACAGCGGCTGCCCAATCTTTTTTGTCCAACATAATCTCTCAAATTGGCCCAAGTATATTACCCTTTGATCTACGGGATGGTTTCATAGAATAGTTTTATACTGTAGTTTTTCCCCACAGACGAAACTCTGTATGTGAATCCACATAGTTAAACATACTGTAGTTATCCTGGTATTGTTGGTGAGGCTTGATCTCATTTTTCTTTCATGGAGTCATAGGAGTGCCATAAAAAAAATTATATATTTGTAAAAAAATAATAAAATAAAAGTGGAAATATAAAGAGAAATAAGCTAAGCTAAATGAAAGAATAAATATATTAAAAAATAAATTAAACTGTTTATAATTATTCTTTTATATTTTTTATTTGTCTTTATATTTCCACATTTATTTATTCTTTTATTTATTTAAATTTATATTTTCATGTTTATTTTCTCATTGTTTTACAGATATATTCTTCTTTATGGCACTCCTGTGACTACTACCATTTAGAGTGGCAGAAACTAGACATTTCAACAATTTACAGTATCTATTATTTTTAACTTTGTGTTGTCTTTTCTCTAACTAGTCTTCAGGCTTCTTCAATCAGCTTACCACTGACTCATTTTAGTGGAAAACTGAAGTGTGTCTTGTGCAGTCAGACTTCCATAGTTGAAAAGTTATTGTGTATACATTTGTAATCCTATTTATGTTTTCACTTTCCTCCAAAACACAAATATGTGGTCAAATGTAATCAGTCAAAATTTAAAATTTTTCAAGGTAGCTGAGCTCCTCCACAATCTGTCCGTGTATTCTCTGGTTACTGCAGAAGCACCCTCTAGCTTCAGTGATTAACATAATGTCAAACTATCTCCTCTCTTAATAGCCTTTTTTGTTGTGTTCACTTTATGGACTTTGTTGTCAGTTTGTTGGAAGTTGTTTTCCAATTTGTTTTTCCTGCTCCAAAGAAATGCTTTTCCATTTTCTATTCATGATTTGAGGCCAAATAGGAAATGGAGTTTTATGTTTGCAGTGTGCCAGCAGCGCTCCTCAATGCCCCTCCACCCCCCTCTGCATCAACTGAACTACACAGAAGTCCTCAGGAGCCATTCAGATATGAGAGCTGACACACATATGAAAGGGTCTCTCAGGGCTGCAGTGACCTGAGGGACGAGCTCTGCAGAGCGTCTGTACTTTATCACATCACATGTTACATCCTCAAGACTTTGGATAAGGGTTTTTTTGCTGAAGGCACAGCGCAGGAGTGTGTGTGTATGTGTGTGCCTCTGTGAGAGAGTAAGATCACATATTTGAGAGTGCATTTTAGCGTTGATTCAATGCACACATACATAGGCATGGTAGCTGAATGGAAATCATGCTGTAATGGCATGTGAATAAGACTGCCAACCATGTTTGTTTTTGGTCAACCTGTGTCATGAAAGACCAGGAATAAACAAGGAGTGTCCCTCACAAAAGGTTCATTTCATCACTTCAGTTACACAAACTGCAATACTTAAAAGAATCCGTGGTTACACCCACGTGTGTCTAATCATGGGCGGCTTATGCAAGTTACAGTGTCACATGGTTTGCGCTGAGAAATTTCTTTCTCAAGGACCGACAGGAGTTACTGCACAGAACCAAAGCAATGTACTGCTGTGGACGGGGCCAACAGCAAGATGTATTTTAGCACCCTAAAAGAAAGGTATACACCTAAAAATATCAATATCAGTTTAAGTGTATGCTATATTTTTGTAGAATATTTTTGCCAGTTTACCTTGCAATGAGACGCTATATAGTCTATGTTTCCGATGGGGAACTGGAGCTGGTATCTGTGCTCTTGCCTACAAACACAAAAGTCTGTCACTGAGTGACTGACTGAGTGATGAAGTTACATGATTGGTTGGCCGAGTGTTGGGGTTTCCTCATTGATTGTTGCTTTTTCAAAATGAAATGCGGGGAACAGTCCGTTATGCAAATGAGACTGTCCAGCACGACGCATCCGGCTCACGAAACTTGAACCAAGCTCTCAAACTATAGGCGATCTAGTTCTAAAATGAAACTAGATTCAGCAGCGACATAGCCTATTTCTCGCTTAAAATGTTTTCAGAAGTAGATAACAGAATAACAGAAAGTTTACGAGCAGGCCGCCATGTTGTTTCTACTTACTATTTGTATCACAATTCAGCCACAAATTCACAGACTGATCACACACAGTCCAGCCATATACTCGGTTTTGACCGAGTCTTGTCACAATGGAGTCTGGTGGCTTTGGCGAGAGCATAGACGCATAAAACGGGTTCAGTTCCCCGTCGTCTGTCTGACGGCAAGGCAAAGCAGTGAAAATATTCTAAATACAGTATAACATACAGTTAAATTTATATCGATTTTTTTTAGGTGAACCTTTCTTTTAGGTGGCTAAAATATGTTTTGCTGCCGGCCCCATCCACAGCAGTACATTGTTTTGCTTCTGTGCAGTAACTCATGTCTGCTTCTCCAAACTGGGGGCGTGCCGACCGTCATCTACTGTAGTTAATACACCGACTATGGATAAGTACCTCATACAACCCCACTGAAAAACACCCACACTATCCCTTTAAGGTGCTCTGGGTGAAGTCAGGCACCAGACTGTTTTGTTAACAGGTGACATTGATTAGCAGCGATTAGCTGGGCGAGGGGACTTTATACCGAGATAATAACGAGATGAGAAAATGTGACAGAGAGGAGATTATTGCAAGCAAAAGATTCAATTACTGTCATGTTGATGTGAATCGAGGTTGAGCAGAGTTTTTGTTGAAGTTGTTTTCTTTTTTTTCCCCTCACTGCAGGGTGAACATTTCTATTTGAACTTGGGTCAAAATGTTCCTGTAGCTACAAATTTGAAATTAAGAATCTGCTTCAGACTGAATCATTTTTGTTATAATGTTTTACTTAAACGGCTGTGACGCTGCATACCAGTCGTTTCAAACACTTGCAACAACAAAAAAGCACTTTTGTACTTCTTGGTTACCCCGTGACCACATAAGGTCATAGTCATGGCTGTGTCGTAAGACTATCGGACATTTCTGTCGTTAGGAAACACCAGTTAAAGTCTGTCTGTAAAAGATAATGACAGAGGTTATTATGTACCATTAATCTGTATTAACACTCAACTGTCATGTCCTGTTTGAACTCAGCTATCTATCAGCTGCTTTTTGCATTTTCTTTATGAGTCATCCTTCGTCCTGTGTTTTTTTCGAACTACCTTAAACTCAAATCACCATGGCAACCGAAAATGTTGGCTAGCGTGAGTGACTTTTTTTATTCCCACAGTGTCTCATTTTGCTTCTTCTGTATTTGGAAGTACTGGGGAGTTAAAGGGGAACTGAGAAAGTCCCTGTTGGTTAAATTTAAGCACTCTGGAAAATACCTCCTTGACTGTAAGCTTACAGTGTTGCCCTTTATTTATTTACTCAGCAGAATAGACTAAAGATCTGTTCTTCACAAGCCAAAAAAGAAATGTTTAACATAATGTCCCAGAATACAGACTGCGTCATATGAAAACTATGCTGAGATTATTACGTAATTAAATGTTGAAATAGCTCAGACTGACCTCACAGCTGGAATGTGCAATTAGGTGCCCTTTTAAAAGCCTTTAGTTTACATGCCAACCAACAGCACTTCAATGATGGCTTTTCTTGAGAGCAATTCCTTATATAGACTAATCATGTCTTTGCCCGTCTTGCTCTCTGCCTGTTTTCACAGCACTGGGCCCAAACATTTTACAGGACTGAATCACAGCTAAGGTTTGCCCCCGGAGGAGAGCTGGTTTTATTAGCAGACTATTTCTGGACACTTGTCAGCCTTCACTACAGCAACCCTTTAGTCACTTTTCATTAGCGCTCACATTCAAGAAGTCACAGAGTGCACCGCGTTAGGTTCACTCATATTTCAGTGTGTGTTGGCAGAACCAGTAGGTCGTAGTGATTTGTAATGCCCTTTTGCACAGTCCAGTAATTTCACAAGGCTTTTCCTTAATGCTACTGGTAATGTCACAGTCACTTTTTCGCTATCATAATTGCATGGTCAGTGATCCAGTGTGAGCTCACTGGTCTTTCCTGTAATTTGTTCAGCTACAGTTGGATAAAGGGATATATTGTTTGAGCTTTCCCTCATAGGTGAGCTCGACTGAGAATAAGGTTTCTATGAACCAGAAGGGAGCGACGCCCATTTTAGTATAACGAAGTATGTATTGAGAGGAAGGTCTCCATGGAGGAAATGGGACGCATACGAGGGTCACTGCAGTGTAATTTGAACATAAGGTATACTTACAGGAAAGGGAAGGTATAATAGGGTTCTTATAACTCGTACAAAAAAGAAGTTTTATTCAAGTGTGCTATTAGTATACTTCTTTTAAACTTAAAATAAGAGAGTATACTTTCAGTTTAGTTTTAATGTACTTATCAGAGATATACTCAACAAAAGTACACCTTAGTATACTTGGCCTATACTGACAAGTATACAGAAAGGTCTAAGTATATTTGGCTTATAGGCCTACTTGTACATAATCTTTTCATTATATTATCCGTTCACGATAATAATAATAATATCAATAACAATGACGAGTCTCAAGTCAAGTCTCAAGTCACTTTGTGTGCGACTCGAGTCCAAGTCGCAGACTCAAGTCCCCATCTCTACAAATATATACAAATATACTTGCAGTATAAAAACTATTAAACTAGTAGTTTACTGAGAATATACTTTAAAGTATACTTTCATAAACTAAAATGTGGCTACAAGTGTAAAACTAGTAAACTATCAGTATAGTATGATTATGGACACTTAAAAGCATACTTGAAAGTATACTTTTATAAACTAAAAAGTGGGCATATTTAGTCCCAAGAAGTATTAAAGTAACACTCTTACAAGTATACTACATCTATATTAGTATACTTAATACATAAAGTATACTTGGGAAATATATAGGCTTGAACTTTACTTAAGTATACTTCATAAAATAAACTTGAAGTATACTACTTTTTCGTAAGGGAATATAAAAACAAAATAAAGTCAGACCTGAAAAGGCAAATTGTTGCGTAAGATCCAACAGCTTTTTCAGATCACGAAAAGCGGATCAAATCTAAGAAATTCAAATGACCCCTACACATGTATACATGCAGTTATGTCTGCATATGAATATAAAGTGAAATCATTTTCATATAAACTACTGTAAAGAAGCATTTCCATCAAGGGAAGTGTCGCTACACTGAGGTCATTAATCAACACTTGCTCGAGGTGACTGGACACTGTAGTGCCTCAACAGCAGCTGTGATATAGCTTCACCGCGTAGCACTACACGCCCTGCCAGTCAGACTACACCCTCTGTGCTTGCCGTGTGTGTGTGTGTGTGTGTGTGTGTGTGTGTGTGTGGGCGGGTGGTTGCTATTTGTCTAAGATGGCTCAGACACACCTGCAGACATGGCGAGGCTTGTCTCATCAATTTTCATGTAACCATGCCCCGTAGCAATGAAAAGACGCACCGCATGTTCAGCCCAGTCAGATGGTCAGGTACTGGGGTTTTTTTCAAGATTGTCAGACAAAACGTAGCTGCATATAAAGTGGAAGTGGTGATCTGATCATATTTCAGATGACGGACACATACATTTTTTGCTTTTAAGTATCAATACTCTTGATTTGATTTTGATAGGGACGATACAATTTAACATATTCGAATACAGGGCATGAAACTGATGTGCTACACAAGAGAGTTTATAGAGTGCTACAGGAATGAGACCCGGTAAATGAGTTAGCATTTTAGCACTTTTACAGTAGTTCCCTCGTCTCAAAGTCAAAGTCAAAATGTGGTCTGTGGTTAACACAAGCTTAAAAGATTTTAACGTTTTTTGCCACAATATAAGATATGTCAATAAATATTTTTAAGCGTCTATATGTCTTAAAAAAGGCGGTTGCTAACAAGTGGCTAAATGAGACTACTAAACGTCATCTCGCTGACTCGTCCGCCGTTACAGCCTCGTTGTGTATACTCGTGCTCATGAGACCGCGGCCTAACTTTAGCTTTTTACTTCTGGTAATTGCATTCACATTTGAAAAATCATAAAAGTGGTGTTCATTTGTGAAGATTATCTTGCTGAACGAAATGTGTAAGTATCATAAACATTTGTTTGCCACTAAGCTTATTTTCTATAATAATCCAAAACCCAATGGAAAAATCGGCAAAAATACGTCATCCCTGGAGCACTTTAAAGCTTATTGCTAATTTTCCTGGCTCGTCCCTAGTTGGGCTTTTACATGTAAAGTATAATTAAAATACACAGCTTTCTATATCGTTAAACCACAATACACTACAAGTATGGAAATACAATAGTTTCACTATAATTAAACATTTTTAAAAGTAAATTCGTAGTGGTTACGTGACCTGACTATACAGGAACACATTAACCACTTTGTAAGTAACTGTATGTTCACACGCACACATGTCATATTGTTTGGGAGTACAGTATTCGAGTCAGTGCACTTTAACTCTCAACTTCCCCTTTCAGGACAGAAGAAATAAATAGACTTTTTTCTTTTTCTCTTACTTGAATAAAAATCCTCTCTTGCTTGACTGAACTAAAAGGGCAATGAATGACCACAATGCCACAGGCATGGCAGTGTATGTGTGTGAGTGTTTGTGCAGTTCACATGACCTCACTCTTTCATATCTCAATTGCATCTGACTCTTGACACCTGGTGGTACTTACGACACACACACTTTAACAGCTTTCGTTCCCCTTCTTATTGCCATTTCGAGACTCTGAGATGGGTGGAGTGATTGTTGCTGTAATTTTGTGTTATTATGTAAAACGCTGCAATCTTGCCTGCGACTGGTGTTGCAGGGTTTTCAGATAAGTGCATGCAGAGTAGCCTTTCTTTTAATATCCTAACAGTGGGAGTTTGTTTTGAGGCACATTTAATAAGGGCTTCTTATGATTTCATTTCATATGAAGTTTACCTAACTTTCCCTCGCCGTCTGACATCACTCAGTGTGAGTAAAGTACGGCAAACCACAAGAATCCAGTTTCCCATGCAGGAAACACATACGCACAGACAGAGGGCCCATTCTTACACAAAGTGGGCAGGGTGCAGTGACGTGGTGACCAAAACACACACTCACTCAAAGAGAGAGGAGGAGGAGGGGAAACAAGGGCAGAGAGGGAAACAGGAACAGAAAGTGAAGACTTGTCAAGATGTCTGGGTGAGGGGGACCAGAACAGAGCAGAAGCCAGATGCCAAAAACAGAAACAACAGAAGTTTGAGCAGCTGACTGGATTAGACAGGAGGGGCGAGCTGACCTGCCACTTCACATGTGCCTGCGGGGTAAGGTGCCGCTTTCAAAGACATCTTGAGTGCCAGCAACTTGAAATACTTTGAAATTGTTCTGAGTGGTGTATATAAGCTGTTGATGCTTTTTGTTGTGGAAAATCAGAGGCGAACTTGCTGCTGCTGCTGCTGCTGTGCCAGACTCCAATTAAAAAAAGTGTTGTTTTGGCAGTGGTTAGATTTGACAGGATGTTTGACAAGTTAAGATAAGCTGATGAAGTTTCTTCCTGCCTTTGAATGTCACTATACTCTTCTAGTTATTTTTTTGCGTTTTAAAATAAACCATTTCAAATTTCAGTTTATGAAATGAAAAAAGTTTGTCATTTGTTATAATCTCTACTCAATAACTTTTCGTTGCTCTGTTCAATGGATCTTTTTTTGACATTCACTGATGCTGGTTTTAGTTTCCTCCTCGTGCTCTCACTGTAAAGAATGTCCTCACCTCGGTCAGGATCGAGTTGACACAAGTCTGAACTGTAATGGGCTTGTGCACTTGCTCTTGCTGCACTCCTCCAGACCGTCCGCAGGCCTGTAGCTACCCGAGCGAAACAGCTGCACTTAGTGATCCAAGATACTGTAGCTCATGTTTTCTGCAAAAAAAACAAATGAGTATGGCTTCCGTTAAAGCCATACTCATTTGTTTTTTTTGTTTGCAGCTGACTCAAGTCACACTATCCAAGTGCTGCTTATTCATTTCATACTGACTGATGACTGGGATCTGCTCTGACCGTGTGCTCGGGGCAAGTCATTAAAAATTCCTGCCTTGCCTTCTGTCACAACTTTGTCTTTTAGGTCGCACATGTTCCTTAAAAAGCAGCAGGGGCTAACTGGGTGCAATCATAACATTTTTTTCTCAGCCCCTTCCTGGCTTTGTGTGCCCCAGAGGTGGCCTTTTCCTGTATATGAATGGCTCCAGGAGAGCACAATGTCATGAGAAAGTGAAGTACGTGGTCAGAATCTCAGAATCTCATTGAGATACTAGAGAAATATTTAAAGCCTGTGGTCTCATTTCAAACATATCTAGAGTCATTTTTTTTATATGAACATGGCTAAATTCTCTTTATAAATGACCTCTTCTGTCCTGTACCTTCGCCAAACCTCAAACTAACCTCAGTTCAGACATGCGCCATCAACATTTACAGTGTGAGCAACACCCTCTGTTACTCTGGCAGTACTGTAAATGGCCTGCTGAGAAAGAGACTCTTGGCAGAATAATACTGGCAATCAAAGTGTTTACCCCAAGAAAGGGTTGAACATTCAAGTGTGAAACTACCTAAGCTGGAAAATATCATATTTTAATACAATAAATAACTATTTTTTTCTAGTCTTTTTATGTGAGCAAAATAAAATTACAACATTGATGATCTAAGATCCTTTTTTTTTTTTTTTTTTTTTACATTTTCTCTGAACACTGAAGAGTCATAACTCACAATGATGATTCTTCCCGGCCAGAGGCTATACTTATCATAACACTGAGGTGACTTATCCATTCCATTTAATGACTTTACCACTGAAGCATTGTTAGTCATCTCTGTTATATAGCTAGATCACACCTCTGTGCAGCCCCCGGCCTTTGTCTCTCACTTACAGACTTATTGTTCAGTGACTCCGGCTCGTCGTGTTGACAGTGTTTTCATAATGTGAGGCAGATCAGAGTGTACACAAAGGTGCTGCTGTTCAGCCAAGCTCATCACAACAAGATGTCCCAACAGCAAAGGAAATGACCAAGAATAATGTAGCGGTGACATCGTGGCTCACAATAATAGAGTAACTCTGAACCCAAATCCATAATTACACATTAGTTGTGTTCACACTCAAAGGAACAGTGTGTAGGATCTCTCGATATCTAGCAGTGAGGTGAGGAGATTGCAACCAATTGAAGCCTCTCCCGTGTGCCAAGTGTGTTGAAGAGCTACAGTGACGCGACTGTCCCTCTCTTGAGCCAGTTGGAGCAGAGCCAGTGCATAGAGTGTGTGTGTACGTGGGAAGTGAGTGGTGAAGCAAGAGAGAGAGAGAGCGACGGCGGCGACGGGAGCGAGTAATGTTATAGACTCCGGCCAAAGCAGGAAAAGTTGACAGAGATTGGTTTATCCGTTCTAGGCTACTGTAGAAACATGGCGTTGCAACATGGCGGACTCAGTGAAGAGGACCCGCTCCCTATGTAGATATAAACAGCTCATTCTAAGGTAACGAAAACACAACAATTCTTATACTTATTAATATTATATTCCATTTCTGCCAATAGATCCCCCTAATTGTTACACACTGGTCCTTTAAAAAAAATACCTAAATAAATAATACTCAAAGCAGTCATTAAAAAAAGCTGTGTGCTGTCGATGTAGACTATTCCCACAATGCAATGCACAAAGGAAATGGAGGAGCTTCTCACAGCTGCAAATTTCCAGGAAGACATCAATAAACTTAACATTTTTTGCTGTGTTTTTGTAAAGTTTGATTGCCATTCTGAAGTCCCAGTTTGATTTCCTTTGCAAAGTGAGTATTGCATCATTTCCTGTTCATATATAGCAACAGAGTATGTTGGTTTCTTGTGTAACTGCTAAAACAGTATACTATAAAGCAGTGTTTCCCAAACTTTTTTTCTGGGGACTCACTTTTTAAAAATGATAAACCATCACGACCCAATTCACAATAGGCTTCATATCTATAAATCGCGAGAAGAGCAAATTTGTATGTAAATAAACGCTTCTGATCATCACCGCATATTCTCTTGAATAGGTAAACCAGCCATATCGAAGAGATTTGCGTTGATGTATACGTTGATCAATCACAACTTTGTTTTATGCATGTGTTATTGAAAACATTTATACATGTTAATACTTTAGGAGGCCAAATAAATGCATTTAGATGGAGTTAACAGGCTCTCGTCTTTTTCCTCTCATCAGTAAAACAAACAGAATATATGCTAGCCTTACATATTAGATTCATTGTTATACGTCGGCTACAATTATCAGAACAATACGAACATTCAGGCTCCCTCATATGGCTCAAAGGTGTACTGCAGATATAAATGTTAAAAGACTACGGAAGAAATTCTACAAAATTATTTGGTCACCCTAATAAAATCTCCTGCAACCCACCAGTGGGTCCTGACCCAATCTTTGCATTTTCGTATATAGGATATACTGTATACAGTGAGTATGTAGTGCGGAATTGGGACACAACTAATGTTTTATTTTAAAGTTTTTTTGAAATATGTGTTTCTACTTTCCTATCCTGGTAATCATCTCATGATCCCTCATGTTTATCTTGCTGCTTGCGAGTATATGATGTAAGAATTAAAAAAGATAGCTAGCTTGCACCTGAAATCCAAAAACAAACATGTACTTTTAAGCTTCATGAAGCTCACGCTTGGCCTAAAATAACACAAACGGCACAGTTGTGCATGTACTTGTTTCAAACTTTAATGAAGAAATAAGTAAATGTAACCAAACATACAAATAGCAACACGCAGAGCTTCATGTGGTGATTTATTTTAGATCAGTGAGACTGAGTGCTGTTTCTGAACTCTCACTTTGACATTTCAGATGACTCTTGCTACTTAACTTTAAGCGCTCAGCTTCCTGTTGAGCAAATGAACAGGAGGGAAGTTGGCAGGCAGTCTGCGGGTGAACCAATTTCACACATGAGACGCAACGCACGGCGACAGCCACACCAAATCTATTTGCTCTCCACTTGCAGGTGCATCTTCCTCTCTCTCTCTCGCTCTCTCTCTCTCTCTCTCTCTCTGCCTAAGAAGCAGCCAAATGTGAGATGAAAATCTTTTCTCCCTCCTGCATCTAGAATACAAAGAAGCTCTCTAGCCGAGAGCTATAGAGAATCTGGGGGACATACTTGAGTCAAGTGGTGTTTGAAATCATTTGAAAAACTATAGTTGTTTAACACCGTTTAAATAAAGACGTTGCCTTAAGGCCTCAGACTTAATCAAACCGTCTCAGAGAAAAAGGGAACAATGTTACTGTTGTTTCTGTATGAGACTGACTTTTCTTCCGCAGACCCTCTTCACCCATTGAAGCGCTTAGCCTCGTGATTTCTCCTCCAGGAGAGAGGAGATTTCATCCGAGGCCAGAGGAAAATGTTACAATCAGACATTATGAAAACTTAAGCCAGACCCCATCTATCTCCTCCAATGGGAGCCATTAGCCGGGTATATTCAGATGAATCTCCTGCAGCAGGTCTCTCTCTAGCCTACCTCTCTCCCTTCTCTTTTTTTTTTCTGACACTCTCCGTCTCAGCGGGACTCTTAGAAAGATTGGTTGCCTCTATCTCTGTCTGGCCTTCTCTCCCTCCTCTCCTCCTCATCCTCGTCTTCTCTCTCTCTCTCTCTCTCTCTCTCTTTCTTAGCCCCTGTCTTCCTCAGTGGGACTCTTAGAGAGATATGCCCTGAATCCTGAATGACTCCTCTGCACTATTAATGAGGGGAAAGCTGAAAATCTGAAGCTGACACTGACAAGAGACGGGGGGAGAGCAGGAGTAGAGACGTTAAAGACAGAGACAGAAAGATGGATTGGAGGCAGGGAAAGGAGAGGGAGAGAGAGAGGGAGGAAGAGCTGTCTGCTGGAAACCAAATTTCTGTCCATGTTCACTTTCTCTTTCTTTTGTTCCACAGACACGCCCAAATTGAACCACATCTCTACAAAACTAAACTGAAAGCCAAAAGGGCAAAAGGACAAGAGGAGGCTCTAGAAGACAAAGAGAACGAAAACAGTTTGTGGAATGCCAAGCAGCATAAACAAACTTGGCTTTTTCATCTTGCATCGAGATCATCTCAACTGGGCGATTTCAAAGAAAACCTTGTTATAAACAAATGAGCTTTTGGTCTTTTGGATTTGTTTAAAGAATGCTTTGGCTTTGTGACCACCTCGCGGGGTACTTCAAGGAAGGAGGCATACATGAAGTCACCCTTCATGCTTCCAGTGTTTCCATTTAACGTAAACAACACAAGCCTGAGCGCAGACACAAGCCTCATCAGATAGAGCTGTAAACTCTGATCTTTAGACGTAGAAAACAGGAGCAAAGTTCAAGTCAGCAAAAGTATCTGACCTGACAGCGGTGGATGTTTGAGGTTTTATTGAGAGTAAAACTTCATATCTTACTTTAAAGCTGGAACCAGATTACGTACAAAGAACGTTCATCTTAAATTAACACCACATCTTAATTATCCGTGTGTCTCCAGCTGCCTAATATGCACATTAACTGACTTGCAAACTTCACAACCCTCTAAAGGATTTATTAAAACTTTACAACTGCCAGACAGACTCAATTAAAAGGAGTCACAGCTCCGTATCTGGAAGCCATGGATGGGAGAACAGACAGCATCCAGGATTTTTTCAACCAACTGTGGAGCTTTGCTACAGACAAACACAACCAGGGGGTCTACAACACAGTCTGCCTGGTGGTCCTCCTAACTCTTCCCCTGTTGGTGCTCCTCACCACGTTGGTGGTGTGC
Organism: Sebastiscus tertius; assembly: GCA_916701665.1. Lineage (NCBI taxonomy): Eukaryota > Metazoa > Chordata > Actinopteri > Perciformes > Sebastidae > Sebastiscus > Sebastiscus tertius. Next base: position 19,580 of record CAKAOH010006445.1, read on the forward strand.
TGCCACTGCTGCTGCTGTCGCCATGCCAACAGCTGCTGTTGCTGCTTCAGAGGCTCCATGGCAACCGCAAGGTCAGAAACGAAGAAGAAAAAGAATTCGACCGAAGACTTGTGGATCTCTGTCAAGACGGGGCCGATGACGCCTGACAGGGTCGCCCTGGCCATGGTGTAGGAATCCATTTTTTATTTTATTTTGAGATTTCTGATCCAGGGCCAGTTGGTGCAGCGGAGCTGATGGAGCGTCTCAAAAGTGTAAAACTCAATCCAGCTTCAAAAGACATTGTTCAACTAAAGCTGGGCATACACTGTATGGTTTTAGGAATGTTGTTGTGTAACAGTTACTCCTACTGTACGAGTAGATCGTTTGCGATGTAAAGCCAAAGCTCACGACTTATGTGCTCACACTCTACGGGTAAAATAGAAAAAAAAACACGGCCCGTCGGTCCCTGAGGGCCGTTCTGGCTTTTGACAGTTGTCAATAAAGATTTGTTTGAAAGCTCAAAGGCAGGTAAAGTTTGTTTGCAAGCAGAGGCCTGTACGGGTCACAATAATGCTAATTAGCTGATCATCTGTGACATTCTGTCGGCTGAAACGTCTAAAAAAAAAGACGGCATATACAGTATGGACTCGCAGGTGGTGAGGAAGATGTGGACAGAATGGCTAGTCCACTTTGCAGTGAGAATTGGAGATAAGCTAGCTATGTTTCACTATATCTATTGTACATTGTTAGCTTGATAGCTATGCTCTGATTACTGTAAAAAAAAAAAAAAAAAAGGATAAAAAGGGCACTGACGTTGGGGAATCGGCTTGTGGCTCTACTTCAACTGTGCGAGAGCCTGTGGACGAACAACCAAAATTGTGTCAGAAATTCAACCCACTGTCCGACGACCCGTTAATCAGTCCTCGGTCCCCCCCCCCCGTACACTGCACGGCAAACGACGTTCGACAAAGTCGTACGGCTCGAAATTCAGGCCAGAAATGAGCTAAAATCGTAGAGTGTATGTCCAGCTTAATGGGAAGGACCTCACATTGTAATGGGAACAGATTTGGTTGAACTATGTAAACAATGTATAGATTCTTATCATTTTGTATTCATATAATGTCGTGTGGAGAACGTTTACAACATTTTGTATGAGGTTTTTAGTGTGTGGTACATAAAGGAAGAAATATGCGGAGGCATATACATACCTGCAAGTGTGTGTGTGTATGTGTGTGTGTGTGTGTGTGAGTGTGTGTGAGAGAAAGAGAGAGAGAGAGAGACAAGTACGGTGTTATTGAGAGCACTTTGTTCTTAGAGCTCCCATGTGAAATTCACTGCGTCTGTATTTGGGAGAGAGAGCCAATTTAAGGTCTGCCCAGCGTTCAGATGGCTGTAATGCTGCCTATTACCTTTCAGGCTGCAATCTAGACTCATGATAGACTCTCACTTTCTAAAAAAATACCCATTGATGTCCAAGAAGTTTAGAAGAAAACTACAACTTTGATTTCTTTCCTCCTTTCTGACTTTATTTTCTTCTATGATACAGTCCTAGTCCTCTCCTAGTTTTGGTATTTGAATGTCGCAGTATTCAGGTCAAGTGAGCCTTAAAGGCACAATTCATTATGTAAGGAAAACCACCAAAAAGTAAAAAAATAAAATTGTAATCTGCTATTCTACACAAAATGATTGACAGATCTTTTATTGCACTGATTAAACATAAGACAACAACCATAATCAGTAATGTTTTCTGGGCTTCTGTTTATTGAAGTTTTGGATTTAAGGGAAATATAAAAGTAAAGAATTCTTCACTTTTACTCCAACTAGCAAACTTAAAGGTGCAGTGTGTGGGATCTGGCGGCATCTAGCGGTGAGGTTGCCGTTTGCAACTTAAACTTTTGTTGTATGCTGTATGCCGAGTAAAATTTGTGAAAACATGAATAACCCTCTCTAGAGCCAGTGTTTGGTTTGTCCATTCTGGGCTACTGTAGAAATATGGCAGCCGCCTCTGTGAAGAGGACCTGCTCCATATGCAGATATAAACGGCTCATTCTAAGGTAACAAAATCACAACAATTGTTATTTTCAGATGAATATACACTAAAGAAAACATTCTTATTAATATTACATTCCATATCAGCCAATAGATCCCCTTAAATGTTACACACTGTTCCTTTAAGAGTAAAAGCTAAAAAAAAAATGCATAAAAATCCTCTTAAATTTAAAGGTACAATATGTAACAATTTACATGTATTAATTGCTTTGTATTAAACTTGTGTAAACAGATTGTAAAGTAACTTAAAAACTGAGACATTCTCTGATTTTTTCGGTTGCCTCTAACAGCCTGTGGACTAATTTCTATGTAAAGGACTCAGGGCGGTTTTGCTTCGTAACGTTAGCTGATGAAGTAATTTGCAAATGGCAAGTATCATGGAGATCGGACATTAACGGTGATATATGATTGTATTGTAATGTAATATCACGTCACTGTTTTGGCCGATGCCCAGGATGATCGCTCGCTCCTACAGAGTGCGAGCACGAGCAACAGGATGCTGACTGCAGTTCACTTAATGGCCACCGGTGTCATTAACAACGAGGACTTTCTAAAAGTTACATATAGTCCCTTTAAGAGATCTTTATCTTCATTGTGTGCATGTCAGTGTGGTCCTAAATTGTCTGATGTACATTTCCTATTATTTCATCCCATAACATAAGATTGCTGTTGAGTTGTTAATTTCACATGTTAATTGTTAATAGAGATATTAAGGATGAAAATTTAAATTGTTTTGTTTTTTGTAGAAAAACATATCACTGAGTAAAATGTAAAGACTTTTTTTAAACAAAGAATGAGCAATGCAACAGATCCTTGTCTTTGATTTTTTTTTAAATCGTAAATTATCTCTGGAGCATTTTTAAGCGTAGTTTGACTAATACAGGCCCAGCTTTGTTTACATCAATCATGTTTTTACATTCAGCTGCATTTAATAACAGTCATTTGAGAAACAAACACAATGAACTTTATCTCTAAATCAAACTATTTATTAAGTTATGTGGTCCAAAGAAATATGTTTTAAGAGTATTCAAAGAAAGTTCTGAACTTATATTCAAAATACTGAGAGAAGAGAAACCCTCTGAAAGAATCAAATGATTTGGGCTTCAAGTGGATTGCGCCTGAAGGCTCAATTTTTTTTATTTTTTCAAGTGTATATATCTCAAAGCCCAATTAAACAGCAGCATCTCAGCAGTATCATCATGTTCGGGCATTAGCTTACACAGACACTCAGTTGATGTTCTTGCTCAAATGCTGCTGGGAAAACTGGCCCCAACTCATTTCATTACTGCTCGGACGGATATGTTCCCATGTGGAAATTGGGGTTTGTCTCTTCTGTTTCATGTTCAGAGAGAGAAACACTACTTGTTGAGCTTAATTTGAAAGCTTGCCTTGCAAAATAAAACCCTCTGTAGCAATGCTATCGACCACACTGACCAAGAAATAACATCATCGACACGTTCAGGGGTTGTCAGAACATGTCACTGTGGTTTGTATGCGTCCGTTTACAGAGTTTCATTGTTACAGACCGTGGCTTTCTTTAAGATAATGATAAAAATAGAAAGCAGATAAAAGAAAGGTAAGATTGGGAAATACTCTACATATGCTTTCTTGCCTAAGTGTCAGATGAGGAGCTTAATACCACTCTCATATCTGTATGGTAAATATGTAGCTGTTAGCTTAGCTTAGCACAAAGACTGGACACAGGGGGAAACAGCTAGCCGGACTCTGTCCAAAGCATTATAATAATTAATAATTAACATGTTATATGTTGTTTGTTTAATCCATAGAGAAACTTAAAGGGACAGCGTGCAACGTTTCAGGGGATCTATTAGCAGAAATAGAATATAATATTCATAAGTTCAATTAGTAGAATTGTTGTTTTTGTTATCTTAGAGTGAGCCCTTCATATCTACGTAGGGAGCAGGTCCTCGACACAGAGTCCACCACATTGCTCCGCCATGTTTCTACAGTAGCCCAGAATGGACAAACCAAATACTGGCTCTACAGAGAGCCTTTAGTGTTTTTACGTTATCTGAAGGCCACCGTAATCAAAGAACATATATTGCCAAGAAGTGAAAGTCAATTGGTTGCTCCACTGCAATGCCAGTGCTCAGCAACAAAGCTAGGCTTCTGCCATTTTGGACTGAAAGCGACTACCGGACGCCAGTAAAATGTTCGCCTAAAAAGTGCTGTACAAAAGTAAAACAAAATGATTTCTATTCTAGGGTCATAGTCTACCAAAATAGCCTGTGTTGAACAATAAAATAATATAAATATAATAAGCGTTTTCAGTCCAAAATGGTGGCAGCGGCTGTTGTAAAAAAAACACTGGAGTTTCATCTCTTTGCTACTATACTCTTTGCTGTAGTTCTCTGATATGCTTGTGAAACTGCGATAACGTGAGCTGCAGAGTGCAAAACTGTGGTACCGCCAGCCGCCGTCTGACTTTCGTTGCTCCTAAAGTAGTGTTATTATGGTAAGGATGGCCTCTGAGCAAGGCGAACGGTGTTACCACGGTTTTGCACTCGGAAAGGGAGGAGTGAGCGGAAGGGTACTCAGTTGGTTGCAATCTGCAACCACACCACTAGATGCCACCACATCCTACACACTGTACCTTTAAGAGCAAAAATTGAATTTTTCAGTTTTTACAGGGATTATCTGCCAGAAAATGATGTTGTTCTATTTCTACTAAACACATTCATTTATTCAGACATGAGGACTAATATGTTTTTAATTCATCACATCTCAGTTGCCTCCCTGCTGCAGTCAATTCCCAACTGACCACAAGTGATACTCATTCTCAGTTTTCCAATCCATCATACAGTATTGTGGGTGTTCTTACAGCCCTGTTCTATAAATGTTTATTCTGCTGAGGTGTTGGTTGCATTAATGAGATGAGTTTGTTTGCTGTTAACATGTTGACACCATCCATGATTTTCTCTTAACACCTGTTAGGCAGTATTTATGATGTAGCGCCCTGCTGTGTTTTGACTTCTCTCACTTTGAACAGATCATATTATAGAAAATGTGTAAATCAGTTGCAGGAAACAAGAAGTAGAGGATATGAAATATATATGTTTTGTATATGTTTTGCTTTTCCCCTTTGTCAGTTTGCTGTGATCAGAGGGCACGGACTGAGAGGATTTGTCATCTGTTTGAATAGCAAATCTGCCGTCTTTGATAGTTTTATATATCACCACTTTCTTTTTTTTTGATCCCATCCAATTAAGCATGACATTGTATATTTAGGACGTGTTTTCTGTTGTTCCACTGTTGAAAAAAAAATGCCATGGTAATTCTTTCTTTTTATTATGTGCCTGGCTGGGCTTTGTTTGTAGCTCTGCATGCATAATTTATCCTGACATATAGAGATACAATGATAAAGGACTGCACAATGCGGAAGATGACAGGGAGAAAAATAAAGTATTTTTGTAGCTTTGTTGAATCTCTTCTTGAATCTAATCTTTCTGTTCCTGAAGTAAAATGAAGTTAACGGAGCCTTTGAGTTTGGACATAAAGTCATTATCTTTGTGTGTGAACATGTCATATACTGTATTGAACAGGCCTCTTCATTCAACGTGGCTGTTAAGACTCGGACACATATGCTCACAAAAATGCAATATTTATATAGCCAATGCATTTATTTTGAGCATACAGGAATAAAGCTCCTGGTCATTTTTGCAGACTGTTAACACACTGTGCTTTTTGAGACCACAGGAACTGTGACTGACTATGAAATATGAGAAAAAACCAACAACAAAGAGCTACATTTGTTTGTGGTGCATTAGCATACAGCAAGACATCTGCCTAAAAATGTTCCTATTACACTACATCCACTTTTCCTGCAGTGAATTATGGAAAATAAGTAGATAAAAGCAGTGGATGAAGGTTTCTTATGCTATAAACTGTGTAAATAAACAAAACTGAAAGCTTCAGAGGCAATGCAGTTAATAAGCACTTCTGCCTCTAGTGATCCTCATGAACATGTAATTTTCATCATCGCTTTGATGGCCGTAACGGAGCAATCTTTGATGCAAGTAATCAGTTTGGCTTGAGGAGCAATTCATCTTTCACAATGCTAAAGCTCAGACGTGTACTTTGGGAGATTTGTTGCGCCTCACGGATCCACATTCTTAACCTGCGTGAGATATTTTTCAAAGTATTAGCATAACTTAAATCTCAGTGTAAACAACATGTTTGTTTATTACATTCTTTACGGCCTGAAGGTGTGAAAATTATCTTTCACAACTTTTCATCTTTTTACTGTTGCATCTCGCATTCCATCAGGAGGTGTATCCAACTCCCTGACAAATCCTTTTTTTTTATCACTGATGTGCTTAGCCAAGGAGTGGTAAATTATAAACAACAATCAATGTGGTGACAGCATTTTTAACACTTTCAGTTGAGTGGTTCTCGACCATTGTCGAGTACTCACCCCCTCGCCGTGCAGCTGACATCGACTGGTATCCCCATTGGCACATTTGTGACTGAGCATGACAAGTACATGTAAGTATTCAAATCACCCAGCCAGTTGAATAGAAAACAAACCAAGCAGGCCAGCCAGCTGTGGCTCTTGGCATTTGCTGTAAGAGCACAATTTAGTAAGAGGTGCATCTTACACTTAAAATGTGTCTGCTTAGGTATTACATAGGCTGCTTGAAGATGTGCTACTTGCAGGGATGGAAAGAATATTATACTCAAGTAAAAGTGTGTGTACTGTTAAATTACAGAAGAACACCTTTAGGCTACAAAATAAATTGCATTAAATGTCAACGTATACACTCAGTGGTGTGATAGCATCACACTATAGATGGCACTTTGCAGCCTGTGCATACAACTGATTAACAGTCATGAATGTACAACCACCTTTCTCTGTATAGACTCACGACTGAAGAATTAACCAGAAAAGAGGACTTAGAGAATTAAACAAAAATGGCTGACAATAAATAAAAAGTCTAAGGACACCGTGGCGGGTGCAACAAGCAATAGTTAGCAACAAGAATTAAATCTGCAAAGTAGCACACACACACACACACAACGCTATGTTCCTAAGCAACGCAGTCAATGAGTTTGTTGTTGTACTCACCTGTCACCAGTCTTGGGCACCACAAAATCCTCCAAAGTCTGCTACAGGTTCAGCTTCTCAGCTTGTTCTTTCTCAGAGCAGAATATAACCAGTTCACTCAGCCTCTCTGTCCCACTGCGCTGAATAAGGCTCTGCAGTCACATCAGGGATAAAGTCACAAACAGCAGGAAGGCCTCACACCTCACTGAAGAAATAAAAGTTCCTCAGTTAACCCAGAAGATGCTGGAGGATCCACCGTGATGTTGACATTTTGGTGCATGATGCACCTGTGGCTGTGTTTGACTTGTGTCACTTAGTGTGCTCACCTGTAGTGCATTAAACCAGTGATTAATTGAGGTAGATGCAACGTTTTTGAACCATGCCAGGGTGCAATATTGCTAACCTTAACCCATAATGACACCGTCCTTAATTTAATTGCACTGTTGTGCAGAGTGTCACCTCTCTGGAGTTCTGCCCTCCTGTGGACACGGACACACCAGCAGCTTCTTCTCTGCTGCAGCTGCTGATTTGGCTCCTTTCTTCTGTTCCGTCCTCACAGTTTATCATGCCTTTTCATGTGATTTTTCTTTTTAGTATGTTAAAGGTGCAGCGTGTAGGATCTGGCGTCATCTAGAGGTGAGGTTGCAGATTGCAACCAACTGAAAATTCTCCCATGTGCGAAGCTAACACGTTCTCATCCCATCTTGTCACAGACATACCGCTGCTTTGTCACGCCCCTCGGCGTCACTTTATTTTCGGCATCAAAACCACTATAGTTACCCTTGAACTAGGCGACAAAACCACTTAGTTAGGTTTAGGAAAGAACTACATGGTTGGGCTTAAAACTACTACATCTGTAAAGTGAAAATGACACTGAATGTTGTGAACATGGGAAAACAGCGGCCTCCTGGATGAAAGCCTTGTGTTTGTTGGACCTATCCACCTCAAGCCCACCTCCTGTGCGCCTTTTGCTCTTAAAACTACGTCACTACACTCCTGGCACATTTTCTTGGAGAGTTTACTGTTGCCACGGAGGGTTTACGTTGCAGTTAATGGAACGCCTAGTGTGTTTACCAGGGTTAAAGGGTGCCTTGTGCGACGCAATCAAACGCAGATGGCTGTGACGCCCTGGGAGTGAGAACGGGCTGACCAAGCATGTAGGAGAGCTGCTGTGGCCGACGCGAAAACGTCAATGGCCCTCTGTAGAACCAATGTTTGGTTTGTCCATTCTGGGCTACTGTAGTCGGCTCCATGAAGAGGACCCTTCTACCTTATGTAGAAATAAACGACTCTTTCTAAGATAACGAAAATATGATTCTTATTTTTAGGTGATCATATACTAAAGAAAACATACTAATATTACATTTCATTTCTGCCAATAAATCCCCCTAAATCTCCAATCCCCCAAAGAAATTAATTTGTTAATGAGAGTTAATGTACTTCATTACTTCCACTCCTGGCTAAGTTACTTGTATAATGCTTCCATTGCACATTGAAACAGCAGCAACAAGAGATGTGACAGAGACACGATACAGCCAGAACGCAGTGTGAACATATTTCACAATTATGTTGTTATACACTCACCGGTCACTTTATTAGGCACACCTGTTCAATTGCTTGTTAACACAAATAGCTAATCAGCCAATCACATGGCAGTAACTCAATGCATTTAGGCATCTAGACGTGGTGAAGACGACTTGCTGAAGTTCAAACCGAGCATCAGAATGGGGAAGAAAGGGGATTTA